>JARHVA010000213.1:445000-520000 GCA_037957365.1 Torreya grandis
TCTTATTGTCAAAATAGTCTTGACAATATTTTAGTCTTGTATGTTGATATTTTAAAATAAGTTCTATCTTAAATGAATCCTTTTATTGAGTTATTGTCAAAATATCATTATATATATATATATATATATATATATATATATATATATATATGTCAGTAAGAGAATTACTCCCATCTCATAAAATTTTTAGAGCTTGCAGAAGATGCAGGGATTGTCTTGTCAAATACAAAAATTCAGCTCTGCAAAATAGAATGCAATTTTTTTGGAATGATCATCCAAGATTCTCAATTACAAATCCAGCCACACATTAAAGAGAAGGTCATCAGTTTTCTAGAAAAACTTGACAAACTAAAGATTCAAGCCTTTTTAGGATTATTAAATTATCTAAATAACTTTTATCCTAACTCTGGTGAAGACAGGTTCATACTTCAAGAACTTCTCCATAAAAATAAAGCATTCCAATGGAAGGATGAGCACACAACTGCTATTCAGAAGATCAAATCCAAAGTTGTGTTGCTGCCACAACTTCATGTTCCAAAATTTGATCAATTTTTAGTTTATACTAATGCCTCCGATATTGCATGGGGAGGAGTACTTATTTGTATATATGAAAATAAAGAATTTATTTGTAAATTCTCTAGTGGAGTGTTTAGTATAGATATTCTCAAGTGGATCTCTTCTAATAAAGAGATTTACACTGTAAAGAAATGCCTAGAAAAGTTTATGCTAAAATTTTTGCATCTGCCACACTTTATTGTAAAAACTGACTGTACTAGATTTTTGATCTTTAGAGAAAAAGATCATGGTCGAACAGATGGTCACAGTAAATATATTAGATGGTAGGATTTATTTAATCAATTTAACTTCTCTATAGAACATATTAAAGGTACTAATAATGTTACAGTAGACTGGCTTAGCTGAAATCCACCTACAACACTTATGCATCAACCTATCCCTGGTTTTAATTTACCTAGAATCCATAACCAAGGATTCACTTCTATGAACATTCTTATTCAATAATAAATCCTCAGAGAAGGGTTGCATCCAAGGTACACCAAGATTTATTGTGTAGTAGGACAAGATCTATAGATGTCTTCAATAGCATCTATTCAAGCAAATCATCATCAAAATACTGGTGTAATCATTATACAAAGACTAAACAATAAATTCTTATTTCACTAGTTTATTGAGTTATCAAAATGTCCTTTATGGACATGGTTGATAAAAATGTGGTCCTCACATAATGAACACCTATATAGGTGGATAGCAAGATACAGTCTGCATCGTATCCATGAAGAAGAAGACCATGATCAAGACACTATGGTTTATTCAATCATCTAAAGACAACTAAAATGGGAATCATATTTCTACATCAATCATCGATGTCAGGCATGTGAAGCTGCACCCCAACACTGACATCTTTTCAGTACATTCTATCTAAGGTGTCTCTTTCAACTGATAAGTGAAGATGACTTAGTCACTGAAATGGAAGCAATGTTGGACTCACCAAGCCAGACGTCCTCATCTAGCACATCTAATAGTATATCACTATAGATTACTTTTGCGCTATAAAGCGTGATGGGACATGACATCACCTTGGCAAGGATTCTAGGCAGGGCCTCCCAAATTTCTATAAATAAGGCTCTCCTCTATAGATAGATCATCAAAAAAAATTTAAGCTTGAGAAATTTAGTAGCCTATCCAAGTGTATGCTATACTCTTGCCCTCTTGAAGGAACCTGAGAATCAAAAACTTGGTAGATTATAAAAAGAGTGTAATATTTATTTCTAGTGATAATAGTGAAGCCATAACCATTCAGCCCCTACCTACTGTCGTGGATTTCTTACAATCAAAAGTTGATAAAGTTGCGAGTTGTGATGAAGAATCTATTGACATAAAAAGATTGGTTATGTTTCCTTACTTTGATAAATTCTTTGAGAAAATTGATGCATCGAGTCCCTAGCCATTTATTCAATTGTCATAGGCCCTTTTTATTCTACAAAATTCAATTCTCTGTCTAGAATTTTCTCGCTCTCTAGAACCTTAATTTTTTATAATAAAATTTTCAAAATCCCAAATGTTTTTTACAGTTGAGATTCTCAATGAATCTAAAATGGAAGGAATATATGAATTGCCTCTATTTATACTTGAATAGCTCTAAGAATGTCTTGACATCATGATGAAGTACCAAAATGAGACATCAGGCCCAGAACTAGAGGCAACCATAGAGGATGAAGCAACTCTAGAGGAAGGCAACCCTCTATGCCGAGAATGCCACCTACCATGCAAAGGATTTCTAATCCACCTTTGTAATTCTAGAGATCTTTCAAGCCTAGTGATTCATGGATCAAGAAAAAATTAACTAGTAGAGATCCCCCAAAAGAAACTCATTCACCACAGATCAAACTAAAATGAGACATACTTCTACCTATAGAACACAGTGAAGAAGATGAGGTAGATGATGCTTTCTATTCTGATCAAGATTACTGTCCAGATAAAGGTGAATGCAGTAATTTCCAAGAAGAAGAAAAAGAAGAAATAAAAGTAGAATAAGAAATCTACCATGAAAAAATATCAGTTCTAGATCTTTCAAGGCAAAAATTGGTATGTACAAGTATCCCTCCATTAA
Source organism: Torreya grandis (assembly GCA_037957365.1). Taxonomy (NCBI): domain Eukaryota; kingdom Viridiplantae; phylum Streptophyta; class Pinopsida; order Cupressales; family Taxaceae; genus Torreya; species Torreya grandis. The sequence goes on from JARHVA010000213.1 coordinate 447,630, forward strand.
AGATACCACAACCAAACTATTTGACACAACTAATAAATGGAAAGTTTGCACAATTTATAAACATAGAAATAAATGGAAGACTGGTAGATGCATAAATAGATACATGTGCTTCTCTCTCATTTGCAAAATAAAAAATCATCCATGACTGGAAGACATTGGATGAAACACTAACTTACAAGAGCCTAGATGTCAAAGAGAAAAAATTTATCTATAACATGTATAAACATTAGCAATCCCTTAGGATCCAAGATAAAATCTTCCATTGTGACTTCTCTACTTTAAATAAAATGCCTGTAGATATTATTTTAGGTGGTGCCTTCATAGATAAATACTCACCCTAAGGATCTACTACAAAAGTGTCATGTTCACCATAGATAATTAAAGACTAAGGATTCCTCGGCTTATTTATGAAACTGAGCAATTCCCAAGCTCCATGACCCAAATACCTATAATAGTAATTCCTACTAAAATCCAAGCTATAAGAGAAAAGGTCAGAACCACTATTTGTTCTGATAATCCTTAGCAGTTTTGGTCAAAATGCATGCTTGAGATGGACATCAAGCTCATTGAAGGAAAGCATATGAAAATTGGAAAGAAAATCCCAGTACCAGTGTATGATTACAATGATATGGAATCACAAATAAAAGAACTAGAGGCTAATGGCTTCATAGAAAAATTAACCTCTTCTTATTATTGCTATGCCTTCATGGTCAATAAGCACTCAGAATAAAAGAGGGGTAAGAAAAGAATGGTCATCAATTATATACCATTAAATGCCATTACCCAGCCTTTTCCATATCCTATACCAGATAAAACCTATCTATTGGAAAAAGTTGCAGCATGTAAATACTTCTCCCAATTTGACTGTAAATTTAGCTTTTATCAGATTAGGGTCAAAGAAGGTGATAGAGAAAAGACAACATTCAACTACCCCTTCGGCCATTTTGAGTGGACTATTATGCCATTTGGTTTGATGAATGCCCCGTCATTCTACCAGGCTCATATGGATAACATTTTTAAAGGCACTTGTAATTTCCTTTGTGTATATATTGATGACGTACTAGTTTTTAGTAATTCTCTTACTGACTATTATTCCCATCTCATAAAATTTTTAGAGCTGACAGAAGATGCAGGGATTGTCTTGTCAAATACAAAAATTCAGCGCTGCAAAATAGAATGAAATTTTCTTGGAATGATCATCCAAGATTCTCAATTAAAAATCCAGCCGCACATTAAAGATAAGGTCATTAGTTTTCCAAAAAAACTTGACAAACCAAAGCTTCAAGCCTTTTTGGGATTATTAAATTATCTAAATATCTTTTATCCTAACTCTGGTGAAGATAGGTTCATACTTCAAAAATTTCTCCATAAAAAAAAGCATTCCAATGGAAGGACGAGCACAGAGATGGTATCCAGAAGATCAAATCCAAAGTTGTGCTACTGTCACAACTTCATATCCCAAAATTTGATCAATTTTTGGTTTATATTGATGCCTCTGATATTGCATGGGGAGGAGTACTTGTTTGTATATATGAAAATAAAGATTTTTTTTATGAATTCTCTAGTGGAGTGTTCAGTATAGATGTTCTCAAGTGGATCTCTTCTGATAAAGAGATTTACGCTGTAAATAAATGCCTAAAAAAGTTCATGCTAAAACTTTTGCATCTACCACACTTTTTTGTAAAAACTGACTGTACTAGATTTCTAACCTTTAGAGAAAAAGATCAAGGTTGAAAAGATGGTCATGATAAATATATTAGATGGCAAGCTTTCTTTAATCAATTTAACTTCTTTGTAAAACATATTAAAGGTACTGATAATGTTACAGCAGACTGGCTCAGCCAAAATCCACCGACAACACTTATGCATCAACCCATCCCTGGTTTTAACTTAACCAGGATCCATAACCAAGGATTTGCCTCTATGAACATTCTTGTCCAAGAATAAATCCTCAGAGAAGGGTTGCATCCAAGGTACACCCAGATTTCATATGCAGTAGGATAAGATCTACAAATGTCTTTATCAACATCTATTCAAGCAAATCATCATCAAAATACTAGTGTAATTATTATAGAAAGACTAAATAATGAATTCTTATCTCACCAGTTTACTGAGCTATTAAAACATCCTTTGTGGACATGGCTGATAAAAATAAGATCCTCACATAATGAACACCTGTATAGGTGGATAGAAAGATACAATCCACATCTTATCCATGAAAAAGAAGACCATGATCAAGACACTATGGTTCATATAATCATCTGAAGACATCTAGAATGGGATTCATATTTCTACATCAATCTTCATTGTCATGCATGGGGGGCATTTTGAAAGATGTTCTGTATATTAAGAATAACTTAGATAAATTAACAATTCTTGAAGACAACACTAATAGTTTCTGCCATAGGATTTTGAATTCTACTACAGAAATGAATAGTCAATTGTATTCCATAGACACTAAACTTAAATCTTTAGAAGATAGTTTAGACTGGCTAATAAAGTAAGACCAGTAAGCTTCCAACGAAGCACAATCCTCCTTTTTGTCATATAAGGTTGAGTTTGGCTCAAACTTCAAACTTCAAAAAAGAAATCAGAATCCTAGTCCTTCTTTCATGCAAAAAACATAGATCCCATTACAGCCATGGTATCTAAATATTGATGACACCCTGAACCCACTCAATGAAATCTCAGCTTGGTGTAATTCAATGCACACCATTACCATAACATCTCATTTAGATCCTCCTACTACTACAGTCTTTACATCCAAATTATTTTAGGGTATAGTCACCCTATGGTGGGATTCTATGACAGAGCAAGAATAGAACTAAAGGGTTCATAACCAGCCAGATCTTTTAGCTACATTATTTTATTTATTGATTAATGAGTTTGCCCCTCTAGTTGATAATCAAGAACTTGAATCTAAAAAATGGTTGCTCAAAATGGAGCTATGTGATTTAAAACAATTTGATGCTTTTGTAAAATAATTTTGTGAGTTAGCTTATGGAAGTCAAACTTTTAATTTTGCTAAGATAAAATTAAAATTCTTGCATGCTCTCCCTTATAATCTCATTGATAAAGTGATTTCATACATTCATCTCAAAGGACTCACCATTGATGATCTATCTCTTTCAGATACTATTGATTTTTCTAAATAGCAGGCCATGCAGTTCGTATCTGATACTAAAATAATCTAAAAGCTCACTAAGCATCAAGCATCTCAAATCACTCCTATTTTTCTTGAAACAACACCATTTGGTTATCGCCCATTTGTACAGCTTCGCAAACACCAAAAGCAGTGCCATAAGCATTTATCTTTCAAGCGCCACTCTTTTCCTCGCAAGCATTCTTATGCTCCTCCTCACTGCTTTCTTAAAAATCAAACATCTCCTCATCCGTAATGCAAGGTCCTTATTTTCTATATTTGTCACCAACCTGGCCACATTGCTCCATACTGTCACTGTAAAAATCTTGCTGTCAAAGCTATTTTTACCTTCAATATAGCAACGTAGTGGGATATCATTAACACAGATGAAGATATTTACCTATAGGATGATATCTATGAACCAATTCTAGATGATCTCCTTGAAGAAGACTTTGACGATGATGCTGATACTCTCGAATCATTAGCTGATGATTTGGAACAACCACTCTTAAACATGCAGCGACCATGGCATCATGATAATTCTAGTCTTCCTTTCAAAGCATATGGATGATGGTCTCGACATCATGATGAAGTAATAGAATGAGACATCAGGCCCAAAACTAGAGGTAACCATAGAGGAGGAAACAACTCTAGAGGAAGGCAACCCTCTATGCTGAGAATGCCACCTACCATGCAAAGGCTTTCTAATCCACCTTTGTAATTCCAGAGCTCTTTCAAGCCTAGTGATTCATGGATCAAGAACAAATTCACTAGTAGAGAGCCCCTAAAGGAAACTCATTCACCATATATATAACCAAAATGGGACGTACTTATACCTACAAAACATAGTGAAGAAGATGAGGTAGATGATACTTTTTATTCTAATCAAGACTACTATCCAAACAAAGGTGAATGCAGTAATTTCCAAGAAGAAGAAAAAGAAGAAACAGAAGCAGAAGAAAAAATCTACCATGAACAAATATTAGTTCCATATTTGTCAAGGCAAAAACTGGTATGTACAAGTATCCCTCCATTAAATATACCACAACCATCCTATTTGACACAAATGATAAATGGAAAGTTTACATAATTTATAACCATAAAAATAAATGGCAGACTGGTAGATGCACAAATAGATATAGGTGCTTCTCCCTCATTTGAAAAATCACAAATCATCCATGACTGGAAGACATTGGATGAAACACTGGCTTACAAGAGCCTAGATTTCCAAGGAAACAATTTTATTTGTAACATATATAAACATCAACAATCCTTTAGGATCTATGATAAAATCTTCTATTGTGACTTTTTTGCTTTAAATAAAATACTTGTAGATATTATTTTAGGTGGTGCCTTCATAGATAGATAATCACCCTATAGATCTACTACAAAAAGTGTCATGTTCACCATAGATAATGAAAGACTAAGTATTCCTCAGCTTATCTATGCAACTGAGCAATTCCTAAGCTCCATGATCCAAATATCTGAAATAGTAATTCCTACTGAAATCCAAGCTATATGAGAAAAGATCAGAACCACTATCTGCTCTAATAATCCTTAACATTTTTGGTCAAAATGCATGATTGAGATAGACATCAAGCTCATTAAAGGAAAGCAATGAAAATTGGGAAAAAAATCCCAATACTAGCACAGGACTACAATGATATGGAATGACAAATAAAAGAACTAGAGGCTAATGGCTTCATAAAAAAAGCAACCTTTTCTTATTGTTTCTACGCCTTCATTATTTATTGGCACTCAGAATAAAAGAGGGGTAAGAAAAGAATGGTCATCAATGATAGACTATTAAATGCCATTACCCAGCCTTTTCCATATCATATACTAGATAAAAGCTATCTATTGGAGAAAATTGTAACATGTAAATACTTCTCCCTATATGACTGTAAATCCAGCTTTTATCAGATAGGGGTCAAAGAAGCTGACAGAGAAAAGACAACATTCAGCTGCTCTTTCAACCATTTTCAGTGGATTGTTATGCCATTTGGTTCGATGAATGCCCCAACATTCTACTAGGCTCATATGGATAACATTTTTAAAGGCACTTCTAATTTCTTTTGTGTATATATTGATGAAATACTAGTTTTCAATATTTCTCTTACTGACCATTACTCCCATCTCATAAATTTGTTAGAGTTGGCAGAAGATGCATAGATTGTCTTGTCAAATAAAAAAATTCATCTCTACAAAATAGAATGTAATTTTCTTGGAATGATCATCCAAGATTCTCAATTATAAATCCAACTGCACATTAAAGAGAAGGTCATCAGGTTTCCATAAAAACCTAACAAACCAAAGCTTCAAGCCTTTTTGAGATTATTAAATTATCTAAATAGCTTTTATCCTAACTATGATGAAGACATGTTCATACTTCAAGAACTTCTCTAAAAAAGAAAGCATTCCAATGGAAGGATGAGAACATAGCTGCTATCTAGAAGATCAAATCCAAAGTAGTGCTACTGCCATAACTTCATATCCCAAAATCTGATCATTTTTTGGTTTATACAGACGCCTTTGATATTGCATGGGGGGAGTACTTATTTGTATATATGAAAATAAAGAATTTATTTATGAATTATCTAGTGGAGTGTTCAGTATAGATGTTCTCAAGTGGATCTCTTCTGATAAAGAGATTTATGCTGTAAAGAAATGCCTAGAAAAGCTCATGCTAAAACTTTTGCATCTGCCACACTTTATTGTAAAAACTGACTATACTATATTCCCAACCTTTAGAGAAAAAGATCATGGTTAGAAATATGGTCACGATAAATATATTAGATGGAAAGGTTTCTTTAATCAATTTAACTTCTCTGTAGAACATATTAAAGGTACTAATAATGTTACAGTAAACTAGCTTAGCCGAAATCCACCTATAACACTTGTGCATCAACCCATCTCTAGTTTTAACTTAACCAGGATCCATATCGAAGGATTTGCCTCTATGAACATTCTTGTCCAATAACAAATCCTTAGAGAAAGGTTGCATCCAAGGTACACCTAGATTTCTTATGTAACAGGACAAGATCTATAGATGTCTTTAGCAACATTTATTCAAGCAAATCATCATCAAAATACTGGTGTAATCATTATAGAAAGACTAAACAATGAAATCTTATTTCACCAATTTATTGATCTATTAAAATGTCTTTTGTGGACATGGCTGATAAAAATAAGGTCCTCACATAATGAACACCTATATAGGTGGATAACAAGATATGGTCCACATCATATCCATGAAGAAGAAGACCATGATCAAGACACTTTGGTTCATACAATCATCTGAAGACAGCTAGAAGGGGAATCATATTTCTACATCAATCCTCGCTGTTAGGCATGGGGGCATTCTAAAAGATGTTCTATATATTAGGAATAGCTTAGATAAATTAAAAATTCTTAAATACAATACCAATAGTGTTTGCCATAGGATTTTGAATTTTACTATAAAAATGAATAGTCAATTGTCTTCCATAGACACTAAACTTAAATCTTTAGAAGATAGTTTAGACTGGCTAGTAAAGTAAGACCAGGAAGTTTCCAATGAAGCACAATCTTCCTTTTTGTCATATAAGGTTGAGTTTGGCTCAAACTTCAAACCTTAAAAAATAAACCAGAATCCTTGTCCTTTCATGCAAAGAACACAGATCCCATTACAGCCATGATATCTGAATATTGATTACACCTTGAACCCGCTCAATGAAATCTTAGCTTAGTGTAATTCAATGCATGTCATTACTGTAGCATCTCATTTAGATCCTCCTGCTACTACAGTCTTTTTATCCAAATTTTTTTGGGGTATAGTCACCCTATGGTGGGATTCTATGACAGAGCAAGAACATAATCAAAGGGTTCATAATCAGCTAGATCCTTTAGCTACATTATTTCATTTATTGATTAATGAGTTTGCCCCTCTAGTTGGTAATCAGGAACTAGAATCTAAAAAATAGTTGCTCAAAATGGAGCTATGTGATTTAAAACAATTTGATGATTTTGCAAAGCAATTCCATGAGTTAGCTTATGCCAGTCAAACTTTTAGTTCTATTGAGATAAAATTAAAATTATTTCATGTTCTCCCTTATAATCTCATTGATAAAGTGATTGCATACATTGATCTCAAAGGACTCACCATTGACGATCTATCTCTTTCAGATACTATTGATTTTGCTAAACAGTAGGGCATGTAGTTAGTATCTAATATTAAAACAATCCAAAAGCTCACTAAGCATCAAGCACCCCAAATTACTCTTATTTTTCTTGAAATAATACCATTTGGTTGTCACCGATTTGTACAGCCTCACAAGCACCAAAAGCAGTGCTGCAAGCATTTATCTTTCAAGCACCACTCTTTTCCTCACAAGCATTCTTATGCTCCTCACCACTTTCTTAAAAAGTGCACATCTCCTCATCTGTAATCTAAGGCCCCTATTTACTATATTTGTCACCAACCTAGCCACATTACTCCCCAATGTCACTACAAAAATCTTGCTGTCAAAGTTATTTTCACCTCTAACACAGTAGCATGGTGGGATATAATTGACAAAGATGAAGATCTTTACCTATAAGCTTACATCTATGAACCAATTCTAGATGATCTCCCTGAAGAAGACTTCATTGACAATGATGATGCTCTCAAATTATTAGCCTATGATTTGGAACAACTGCTCTCAAACATGCATCGACCATCATGATAATTCTAGTATTCCTTTCAAAGCATATGGATGATGGTCCCAACATCATGATGAAATACCAGAATGAGACATCAAGCCAAAAACTAGAGGATGAAGCAACTCTCGAGGAAGACAACCCTCTATGTTGAGAATGCCACCTACCATGCAAAGGTTTTCTAATCAACCTTTGCAATTCCAAAGCTCTTTCAAGCATAATGATTCATGGATTAAGAACAAATTCATTATTATAGATCCCCCAAAGGAAACTCATTCACCACAGATCAAACCAAAATGGGATGTACTTCTACCTACAAAATATAGTGAAGAAGATGAGGTAGATGATGCTTTCTATTCTGATCAAGACTACTGTCCAGACAAAGGTGAATGCAGTGATTTCCAAGAAGAAGAAGAAAAAGATGAAATAAAAGCAGAAGAAGAAATTTACCATGAATAAATATCAGTTCCAGATCCATCAAGACAAAAATTTGTATGTACAAATATCCCTCCATTAAAGATACCACAACCAGCCTATTTGACACAACTAATAAATGGAAAGTTTGCACAATTTGTAACCATAGAAATAAATTGTAGAATGGTGGATGCACAAATAGTTATAGGTGCTTCTCTCTCATTTGCAAAATCACAAATCATCCATGACTGGAAGACATTTGATGAAACACTAGCTTACAAGAGCCTAGACATCCAAGGGAATAGTTTTATTTGTAACATGTATAAACATCAACAATCCCTTATGATATAAGATAAAATCTTCCATTGTGACATTTTTTATTTAAATAAAATACCTGTAGATATTATTTTAGGTGGTTCCTTTATAGATAGATACTCACCCTATAGATCTACTACAAAAAGTGTCATGTTCACCATAGATAATGAAAGACTAAGGATTCCTTGGCTTATCTATGCAACTGAGCAATTCCCAAGCTCCATGACCCAAATACCTGAAATAGTAATTCTTGTTGAAATCCAAGTTTTAGAAGAAAAAATCAGATCCACTATCTGCTCTGATAATCCTCATCAATTTTGGTCAAAATGCATGCTTGACATGGACATCAAGCTCATTGAAGGAAAGCATATGAAAATTGGGAAGAAAATCCCAATGACAACATAGGACTACAATGATATGGAATCAAAGATAAAAGAATTAGAGGCTAATGGCTTCATATAAAAATCAATCTCTTCTTATTACTGCTATGTCTTCATGGTCAATAAGCACTCAGAATAAAAGATGGGTAAGAAAAGAATGGTCATCAATTATAGACCATTAATTGCTATTACCTAGCCTTTTCCATATCCTATACAATATAAAAGTTATCTATTAGAGAAAGTTGTAGCATGTAAATACTTCTTCCAGTTTGACTATAAATCTAGCTTTTATCAGAAAAGGGTCAAAGAAGCTGACAGAGAAAAGATAACATTCAACTACCCCTTCAACCATTTTTAGTGGATTGTTATGCCATTTGGTTTGATAAATGCCCCAGCATTCTATCAAGCTCATATGGATAACATTTTTAAATGCACTTCTAATTTCTTTTGTGTAAATATTGATGACATACTAGTTTTCAGTAATTCTCTTACTGACCATTACTCCCATCTTATAAAATTTTTAGAGCTGGTAGAAGATGTAGAGATTGTCTTGACAAATACAAAAATTTAGCTCTGCAAAATAGAATGCAATTTTCTCGGAATGATCATCCAAGAATCTCAATTACAAATCTAGCCACACATTAAAGAGAAGGTCATCAGTTTTCTAGAAAAACTTGACAAACCAAAGCTTCAAGCCTTTTTGGGATTATTAAATTATCTAAATAGATTTTATCCTAACTCTGGTGAAGATAGGTTCATACTTCGAGAACTTCTCTAGAAAAAGAAAGCATTCCAATGGAAGGATGAGCACACAGTTGTTATCCAAAAGATCAAAAAAATTCTAAGCTCAAGAAATCTAGTATCCTATCCAAGCGTATGCTCTTCTCTTGCCCTCTTGAAGGAGCCTAAGAATCAAAAACTTGATAGACTATATAAAGAGTGTGATATTTATTTCTAGTGATAATAGTGAAGCCATAACAATTTGGCCCTTACCTACTATCGTGGGTTTCTTACAATCAAAAGTTGATAAAGTTGCGAGTTGCAAAGGAGCATCTCTTGACATAAAAAGATACAATATTTTCTAAAAGATGTGAATTGAACCTAGATATATAGTTCCTATGCTTGAATTTATTTGAAAGTTCAATATCTCTTTGGAATGTGGTAAAAAAATACTGAATAAGTCCCTCTGGTTGCTTGTACATTCCTTTATGAGGTGGCCATCTTCCACCTTTATATAGATGGACCTTATTATCTGTATAAAATTTTAGATTATCTTCTCTTGGAAGATTCATTAAAGTACAAGGTAACTGATCTTTTGGATCAGGTCCTTGGTTAATTTATTCATCTTCTATAAGAATATGGCTAGTTTTAATAGTTCTTCTTGAGGAAGAAGTAGAGTCTGTTAGGAGCTAGAATAGAAGAATTATTAAGAGAGAGAGATCTTGGAAGAATATTGATGTTCTTGCCATCAATATTTTGCATAGTAGCTTGACCTTTCATTTTAGGTGAAACATTTTTCAGCCAATCAAGCTTTCAATCTGAAGGGATTTCAACAGACTCTATATGACCTTTCTATAATTAGACAATTAGACTGAGTCTGCAGGCATAAGGTATATTTTCTAGGATCTTGGGGTGGTTTATATTGGTCATACTATATGCAATAGATATGTTAATAGAAGCATACTTAAATTCTCCAAACATATCTAAACTAAATAAGGAATTAAATAAACCTCAACTATCTAGAGATCCATGCTTGACTTCTCTACAACCTTTATCACAGACTGCGACAGAGAGGTTAGGATAAAAATTGAAATAAATAAATTCATGATTAAGTCAACCAAGGTTAGATAATTGATAGGCATGTTTAAAACTAACTTGGCATCTATCACATAAAGCTAAATATAGAATAGGTTTAATATTTCTAGGGATCAACGAAGTAATGTGTATCCTGATGAGACCAAAGTGTACAAATTTGACATCTTCAATTGAATGGATGTAGTTAATCTCAAGTTTAGGTAACAAAGATAACAAATTTGTTTGAAAGGTTTTATTGGGCTTATAACTCAAGGTGATTTCAATAGATTTGATCCATGGTTTTACAAAAGACAAATAAGTAGACTTATAGACAAACTTAGATTTAACAAGCTCAGACTTCTTATATACTTGGGAAGCCTTAATAGTCAGAAGTTTATACATACTATTTTACTTTTCAAGGGTTTCTTCTGTAACTTCAATGTCAGGAAATTTTGAGAGATATTTAGGGATAAATGGAGGCAATTCATACATTCATTCCATTTCAAATTTATTGAGAATCTCAACTATAGAAGACATTTGGGATTTTCCAATTTCCATTATAAAAAAATTAAGGTTCTAGAGAGCGAGAAAATTCTGGACAGAGAATTGAATTTTGCAGAGTAAAAAGGGCCTATGACAATTAAATAAATGACCAGGGACTTGATGCAAAAATTTTCTCAAAGAATTTATCAAAGCAAGGAAACTTATAGATCTTGAATGGAAAAGAAAATATTATGAATCTTTAAAACGGTGGCTCTGATACCAATCTTTTTAGGTCAATAGACACTACTTCGCAACTCACAACTTTATCAACTTTTGATTGTAAGACACCCATGACAGTATGGTTACGACTTCACTATTATCACTAGAAACAAATATTACACTCTTTTTATAGTCTATCAAGTTTTTGATTCTCAAGTTCCTTCAAGAGGGAAAGAGAAGAGCATAAACTTGGATAGGCTATTATATTTATAAATCTTAGAAACATTGTGATGATCTATCTATAGAGGAGAGCCTTATTTATTGCAATTTGGGAGGTCCTACTTGGAATCTTTCCCAAGGTGGTGTCATGTCCCATCATGATTTACAATGCAAAAGTAATCTACAGTGATATACTATTAGATGTGTTAGATGAGGATGTCTAGCCTGGTGGGTCCAACATTGCTTCCGCTTCAGTGAGCAAGTCATCTTCACTTATCATCTAAAAGAGACAACTTAGCTAGAATGTACTAAAAATATGCCAATGCTGGGGTCCAACTTTACATGCATGATATTGAGGATTGATGTAGAAATATGATTCCCATTTTAGCTATCTTTGGATGATTGTATGAACCACAATGTCTTGATCATGGTCTTCTTCTTCATGGATATGATGCAGATCGTATCTTTCTATCCACTTATACAGGTGTTCATTATGTGAGGATCTTATTTTTATCATCCATGTCCACAAAGGATGTTTTAATAGCTCAGTAAATTGGTGAAATAAGAATTCACTATTTAGTCTTTCTATAATGATTACACAATTATTTTGATGATGATTTGCTTGAATAGATGCTGTTAAAGACATCTATAGATCTTGTCTTGCTACATAAGAAATCTAGGTGTACCTTGGATGCAACCCTTCTCTGAGGATTTTTTCTTAGATAAGAATGTTCATAGTTAAGTTAAAACCAGGGATGGCTTGATGCATAAGTGTTGTAGGTGGATTTTGGCTGAGCCAGTCTATTGTAATATTATCAGTACCTTTAATATGTTCTACAGAGAAGTTAAATTGATTAAAGAAAGCTTACCATCTAATATATTTACCGAAACCATCTTTTTGACCATGATCTTTTTCTTTAAAGGTCAAAAATCTAGTACAATCGATTTTTACAATAAAGTGTGGTAGATGCAACAGTTTTAGCATGAAATTTTCTAGGCATTTCTTTACAACGTAAATCTTTTTATCAGAAGAGATCCACTTGAGAATATCTATAATGAACACTCCACTAGAGAATTCACAAATAAATTATTTATTTTCATATATATAAATAAGTACTCCTCCCTATGTAATATCGGAGGCATCAATATAAACCAAAAATTGATTAGATTTTGGGATATGAAGTTATGGTAGCAACATAACTTTGGATTTTATCTTCTGGATCGCAACTGTGTGGTTCTCCTTCCATTGGAATGCTTTCTTTTTCTAGAGAAGTTTTTGAAGTATGAACCTATCTTCACTAGAGTTAGGATAAAAGTTATTTAGATAATTTAATAATCCTAAAAAGGCTTGAAGCTTTGGTTTATCGAGTTTTTTTAGAAAACTGATGACCTTCTCTTTAATGTGATGCTAGATTTATAATTCAAAATCTTGGATGATCATTCAAAGAAAATTTCATTCTATTTTGCAGAGCTAAATTTTTGTATTTGACAAGACAATCCCTGCATCTTCTGCCAGCTCTAAAAATTTTATGAGATGGGAGTAATGGTCAGTAAGAGAATTATTGAAAACTAGTATGTCATCAATATATACATAAAAGGAAATTAGAAGTGCCTTTAAAAATTTTATCCATATGATCCTGGTAGAATGTTGAGGCATTCATCAAACCAAATGGCATAATAGGCCACTGAAAATAGCCGAAGGGGCAGCTGAATGCTATCTTTTCTCTGTCGGCTTCTTTAAACTTTATGTGATAAAAGGCAGATTTACAGTCAAACTGGGAGAAGTATTTACATGCTGAAATTTTCTCTAATAGATAGCTTTTATCTAGTATAGGATATGGAAAAGGCTAGGTAATGATATTTAATGGTCTATAATTAATGACCATTCTTTTCTTAACCCTCTTCTATTCTGAGTGCTTATTGACCATGAAGGCATAACAACAATAAGAAGAGGTTTATTTTTTATGAAGCCATTAGCCTCTAGTTCTTTTATCTGTGATTCCCTATCATTGTAGTCCTACGCTAGTATTGAGATTTTCTTCCTAATTTTCATATGCTTTCCTTCAATGAGCTTGATGTCCATCTTAGGTATGTATTTTGACCAAAACTATTGAGGATTATCAGAGCAGATAGTGGTTCTGATATTTTTTCCTGTAGCTTGGATTTCAATAGGAATTACTATTTTAGGTATTTGGGTCATGGAGCTTGGGAATTGCTTAGTTGCATAGATAAGCCGATGAATCTTTAGTCTTTCATTATCTATGGTGAACATGATACTTTTTATAGTAGATCTAGGTGAGTATCTATCTATGAAAGCACCACCTAAAAATATCTACAGTTATTTTATTTGAAGCAAAAAAGTCACAATGGAAGATTTTATCTCAGTTCCTAAGAGATTGCTGATGTTTATACATGTTATAAATAAAAATGTTCCCTTGCACGTCTAGGCTCTTGTAAGCCAATGTTTCATCTAATGTCTTCTAGTCATTGATGATTTTGCAAATGAGAGAGAAGCACCTATATCTATTTGTGCATCTACCAGTCTACCATTTATTTTTATGGTTATAAATTGTGCAAACTTTCCATTTATCAGTTGTGTCAAATAGGCTAATTATGGTATCTTTAATGGAGGGATACTTGTACATACCAATTTTTACTTTGATGGATCTGGAACTGATATTTTTTCATGGTAGATTTATTCTTCTACTTCTGTTTCTTCTTTTTCTTCTTCTTCCTGAAGATTACTGCATTCACCTTTGTCTGGATAGTAATCTTGATCATAATAGAAAGCATCATCTACCTCATCTTCTTCACTGTATTCTATAGGTAGGAGTGCATCCCATTTTGGTTCAATCTGTAGTGAATAAGTTTCCTTTGGGGGCTCTCTTCTAGTGAATTTGTTCATGATCCATGAATCACTAGGCTTGAAAGAGATCTAGAATTGCAAAGGTAGATTAGAAAGCCTTTGCATGGTAGGTGACATTCTCATCATAGAGGGCTGCCTTCCTCTAGATTTGCTTCATCCTTTATTGTTGCTTCTAATTCTGGGCTTGATATCTCATTTTGGTACTTCATCATGATGTCAAGACCATCATCTATATGCTTCGAAAGGAAGACTAGAACTATCTTGATGCCATGGTCGCTGCATGTTTGAGAGTGGTTGTTCCAAATCAACGGTTAATGATTCGAGAGTATCAGTATCCTCATTGAAGTCTTCTTTAGAGAGATCATCTAGAATTGGTTCATAGATGTCATCTTGTAGGTAAATATATTCATCTGTGTCAATGATATCCCACTATGTTGCTACGTTGGAGGTGAAAACAACTTTGACAGTAGGATTTTTATAGTAACATTGGGGAGCAATGTGGCCAGCTTGGTGACAAATATAGAAAATAGGGGACATGGATTGTGGATGAGGAGATGTGCACTTTTTAAGAAAGTGGTGAGGAGCATAAGAATGCTTGTGAGGAAAAGAGCGACACTTGAAAGATAAATGCTTTTGGCACTGCTTTTGGTGTTTACGAGGCTGTACAAATGGGAGACAACTAAATGGTGTTGTTTCAAGAAAAATAGGAGCAATTTGGAATGCTTGATGCTTAGTGAGCTTTTGGATTATTTTAGTATCAGATACTAACTGCATGGCTTGCTGTTTAGCAAAATCAATAGTATCTGAAAGAGATAGATCGTCAATTGTGAGTCCTTTGAGATCAATATATGCAATCACTTTATCTAGGAGATTATAAGGCAAGCATACAAGAATTTTAATTTTATCTCAGCAGAACTAAAAATTTGACTGGCATAAACTAAATCACAAAATTTCTTTACCAAAGCATCAAATTGTTTTAAATCACATGGCTCCATTTTGAGCAACCACTTTTTAGATTCCAATTCCCGATTACCAACTAGAGGGGCAAACTCATTAATCAATAAATGAAATAATGTAGCTAAAGGATCTAGATGGTTATGAACCCTTTAGTTTTGTTCTTGCTCTATCATAGAATCCCACCATAGGATGACTATACCCAAAAGAATTTGGATGCAAAGACTGTAGTAGCAGGAGGATCTAAATAAGATGCTATGATAATGACACACATTGAATTACCCCAAGCTGAGATTTCATTGAGTGGGTTCAGGGTGTCATCAATATTTAGATACCATCCCTATAATGGGATCTATGTTATTTACATGAAAGAAGGACTAGGATTCTGGTTTATTTTTTCAGGTTTGAAGTTTGAGCCAAACTCAACCTTATATGACAGAAAGGAGGATTGTGCTTCGTTGGAAGCTTCTTGGTCTTGCTTTACTAGCCAGTCTAAACTATCTTCTAAAGCTTTAAGTTTAGTGTCTATGGAAGATAATTGAATATTCATTTTTGATGTATAATTTGAAATCCTATGGTAGACACTATTGGTGTTGTCTTCAAGAATTGTTAATTTATCTAAGCTATTCCTAATATACAAACCATCTTTATAAAGGTCATCAATATTTTCTGAAAGATGTGAGTTTAACCTAGATATATAGTTCTTATGCTTGAGTTCATTTGAAGGCTCAATATCTCCTTAGAATGTGGCAAAAAAATACTAAACAAGTCTCTCTAGTTGGTTGTACATTCCTTTATGAGGTGGCCATCTTCCACCTTTATATAGATGGACCTTATTATCTGTATAAAATTTTAGATTATCTTCTCTTGGAAGATTTATTAAATTACAAGGTAACTAATCTTTTGGATTAGGTCCTTGGTTAATTTCTTCATCTTCTATAATAATATGGTCAGTTTTAATAGTTATTCTTGAGGAAGAAGTAGAGGGTCTATTAGGAGCTAGAATAGAAGAATTATTAAGAGAGAGAGATCTTGGAAGAATATTGATGGTCTTGCCATCACTCTTATGCATAGTAGCTTGACCTTTTCATTTTAGGTGAAACATTTTTGAGCCAATAAAGCTTCCAATCTAAAGGGATTTAAATAGACTATATATGACCTTTCTATAATTGGACAATTCCACTGAGTATGCAGGTATAAGGCAGATTTTATAGGATCTTGGGGTGGTTTGTATTAGTCATACTATATACAATAGATATGTTAATAGAAGCATAATTAACTCTCCAAACATATTTAAACCAAATAAGGAAGTAAATAAACCCCAACAATCTAGAGATCCATGTTTGACTTCTCTATAGCCTTTATCACAGACTATGACAGAGAGGTTAAGACAAAACTTGAAACAAATAACTTCATCATTAAGTCGACCAAGGCTAGATAATTGACAGGCATGTTTAAAAATGACTTGGCATCTATCACACAAAGCTAAATATAGAATAGGTTTAATATTTATAGGGATCAATGGAGTAATGTGTATCCTTATAAGACCAAAATTTACAAATTTGACATCTTCATGAGAATGGATGTAGTTAATCTTGGGTTCAGGTAACAGAGACAACAAATTTGTCTGAAAGGTTTTATTGGGATTATAACTCAAGGTGATTTCAAAAAATTTGATCCGTGGTTTTACAAAAGAAAAATAATTTGACTTATAGACAAACTTAGATTTAACAAGCTCATAATTCTTATATACTTGGGAAGCCTTAATAGTTAGAGGTTTATATAGACTATTTTCCTTTTTAAGGGTTTCTTCTGTGACTTCAATGTCAAGATATTTTGAGAGATATTTAGGGATAAATGGAGGCAATTCATACATTCTTTTCATTTGAGATTCATTGAGAATCTCAAATGTAGAAGACATTTGGGGTTTTCCAAATTCCATTATAAAAAATTAAGGTTTCAGAGAGTGAGAAAATTTTGGACAGAGAATTGAATTTTGCAGAGTAAAAAGGGCCTATGACAATTGAATAAATAGCTAGGGACTTGATGCAACAATTTTCTCAAAGAATTTATCAAAGCAAGGAAACTTATAGATCTTGAATGGAAAATAAAATCTTATGAATCTTTAAAATGGTGGCTCTAATACCAATCTTTTTATGTCAATAGATGCTCCTTCACAACTCATAACTTTATCAACTTTTGATTGTAAGAAACCTGTAACCATTTAGCCCCTGGCTACTATCATGGGTTTATTAAAATAAAAAGTTGATAAAGTTGCGAGTTGTGAAGGAGCGTCTATTGACCTAAGAAGATGCAAAAATCCTATTGTCAAAGCTGTTTTCACCTCTAATGCAGTAGTGTGGTGGGATATCATTGACATAGATGAAGATATTTACCTACAGGATGACATCAATGAACTAATTATAGATGATCTTCTTGAAGAAGACTTCGACAATGACGCTAATGCTCTCAAATTATTAACTAATGATTTGGATCAACCACTCTCAAACATGCAGTGACCATGGCATCATGATAATTCTAGTCTTCCTTTTGAAGCATATGGATGATGGTCTCAACATCATGATGAAGTACTAGAATGAGACATTAGGCCCAAAAATAGAGGCAACCTTAGAGGATGAACCAACTCTTGAGGAAGGTATCCCTTTATGCTGAGAATGCCACCTACCATGCAAAGGCTTTCTAATGCACCTTTGCAATTTTAGAGCTCTTTCAAGCTTAGTGATTCATGGATCAAGAACAAATTCACTAGCAAAGAGCCCCAAAGGAAACTCATTCACCATAGATCAAACCAAAATAGGACGTAATTCTACCTATAAAACACAATGAAGAAGATGAGGTAGATGATGCTTTCTATTCCGATCAAGACTACTGTTCAAACAAAGGTGAATACAGTAATTTCTAGGAAGAAGAAGAAAAAGAAAAAATAGAAGTAGAAGAATAAATCTAAGATGAACAAATATTAGTTCTAAATTCATTAAGGCAAAAATTGGTATGTATAAGTATCCCTCCATTAAAGATACCACAACTAGCCTATTTGACACAATTGATAAATGAAAAGTTTACACAATTTATAACCATAGAAATAAATGGCAAACTGGTAGATGCACAAATAGATACAGGTGTTTCTCTTTCATTTGAAAAATCACAAATCATCCATGACTAGAAGACATTAGATGAAACACTAAATTATAAGAGCCTAGATGTCTAAGGGAATAGTTTTATCTGTAACATGTATAAACATCAGTAATCCCTTAAGATCCAAGATAAAATCTTCCATTGTGACTTTTTCCCTTTAAATAAAATGCTTGTAGATATTCTTTTATGTGGTGCCTTCATAGATAGATACTCACCTTATGGATATACAACAAAAAGTGTCATGTTTACCATAGATAATGAAAGACTAAGGATTCCTCGGCTTATCTATGCAACAGAGAAATTCCCAAGCTCCATGACCCAAATACCTGAAATAGTAAGTCCTGCTAAAATCCAAGCTATAGGAGAAAAGATTAGAACCACTATCTACTATAATAATCCTCAACATTTTTGGTCAAAATGCATGCTTGAGATGGACATCAAGCTCATTGAAGGAAAGCATATGAAAATTGAGAAGAAAATCCCAATACCAACATACGACTACAATGATATGGAATCATAGATAAAATAACTAGAGGCTAATAGATTCATAGAAAAATCAACCTCTTCTTATTTTTGCTATGCCTTCATGGTCAATAAGCACTCAAAACAAAATAGGGGTAAGAAAAGAATGGTCATCAATTATAGACCATTAAATGCCATTACCCAAATTTTTCCATATCCGATACCAGATAAAATCTATATATTAGAGAAAGTTGTAGCATGTAAATACTTATCCCAATTTGATTGTAAATCTAGCTTTTTTTAGATAAGGATCAAAGAAGTTGACAGAAAAAGACAACATTCAGCTGCCCCTTCAGCCATTTTCAGTGGACTATTATGCCATTTGGTTTGATGAATGCCCCAGCATTCTACCAGGCTCATATGGATAACATTTTTAAAGGCACTTCTAATTTCCTTTGTGTATATATTGATGACATACTAGTTTTCAGTAATTCTCTTACAGACCATTACTCCCATCTCATAAAATTTTTATCGCTCACAGAAGATGCAGGGATTATCTTGTCAAATACAAAAATTCAGCTCTACAAAATATAATGCAATTTTCTTGGAATGATCATCCAAAATTATCAATTACAAATCTAACCACACATTAAAGAGAAGGTCATCAATTTTATAGAAAAACTCAACAAACCAAAGCTTCAAACATTTTTGGGATTATTAAATTATCTAAATAGCTTTTATCCTAACTCTGGTGAAGATAGGTTCATACTTCAAGAACTTCTCTAGAAAAAGAAAGCATTCCAATGGAAGGACAGGCACATAGTTGCTATCTAGAAGATCAAATCCAAAGTTGTGCTACTACCACCACTTCATATCCCAAAATTTGATCAATTTTTGGTTTATACCGATGCCTCTGATATTGCATGGGGAGTACTTATTTGTATATATGAAAATAAAGAATTCATTTGTGAATTCTCTAGTGGAGTGTTCAGTATAGATGTTCTCAAGTGGGTTCTCTTTTGATAAAGAGATTTACACTGTAAAGAAATGCCTAGAAAAGTTCATGCTAAAACTTTTGCATCTACCACACTTTAATGTAAAAATTGACTGTACTAGATTTTTGACTTTTAAAGAAAAAGACCATGATAAAAAATATGGTCACGATAAATATATTAGATGGCAGGCTTTCTTTAATTAATTTAACTTCTCTAGAGATCATATTAAATGTACTGATAATGTTACAACAGACTAGCTCAGCTGAAATCCACCTACAACACTTATGCATCAACCCATCCCTAGTTTTAACTTAACCAAGATCTATAACGAAGGATTTTCCTTTATGAATAAGGCTCTCCTCTATAGATAGATCATCAAAAAATTTCTAAGCTTGAGAAAATCTAGTAGCCTATCCAAGCGTATGTTCTTCTCTTGCCCTCTTGAAGGAACCTGATAATCAAAAACTTGATAGACTGTAAAAAGAGTGAAATATTTCTTTTAGTGATAATAATGAAGTTGTAATCATTCGGTCCCTGCCTACTATCATGGGTTTCTTATAATCAAAAGTTGATAAGGTAAAATTGACTGTACTAGATTTCTGACCTTTATAGAAAAAGATCATGGTCGAAAAGATGGCCAAGATAAATATATTAGATGGTAGGATTTATTTAATTAATTTAACTTCTCTATAGAACATATTAAAGGTACTGATAATGTTATAGCAGACTGGCTCAGCCGAAATCCTCCTACAACACTTATGCATCAACCCATCCCTAGTTTTAACTTAACTAAGATCCATAACCAAGGATTTGCCTCTATGAACATTCTTGTCCAAGAACAAATCCTCAGAGAAGGGTTGTATCCAAGGTACACCTAGATTTATTATGTAGTAGGACAAGATCTATAGATGTCTTCAGCAGCATCCATTCAAGTAAATCGTCATCAAAATACTGGTGTAATCATTATAGAAAGACTAAATAGTGAATTCTTATTTCACCAGTTTATTGAGCTATTAAAACATCTTTTTTGGACATAGTTGATAAAAACAAGGTCCTCACATAATGAACACCTGTATAGGTGGATAACAAGATACGGTACGCATCGTATCCATGAAGAAGAAGACCATGATCAAGACACTATGGTTCATACAATCATCCAAAGACAACTAGAATGGGAATCATATTTCTACATCAATCCTCGCTATTATGCATGTGAAGATGGACCCCATCACTGGTATCTTTCTAGTACATTCTAGCTAAAGTGTCTATTTTAGTCGATAAGTGAAGATGACTTGCTTAATGAAGCCAAAGTAATGTTGGACCCACCAAGCTAGACATCCTCATCTAGCACGTCTAACAGTATATCATTGTAGATTACTTTTGCATTGTAAAGCATGATGGGACATGACACCACCTTGGCAAAGATTCCAGGTAAGACCTCAAAAATTGTTATAAATAAGGCTCTCCTCTATAAATAGATCATCAAAAAAAATTTAAGCTTGAGAAATCTAGTAGCCTATCCAAGCGTATGCTATTCTCTTGCCCTCTTGAAGGAATGTGAGAATCATAAAATTGAGAAACTGTAAAAAGAGTGTAATTTTTGTTTCTAGTGATAATAATGAAGCCATAACCATTCGGCCCCTACCTACTATCACAGGTTTATTACAGTCAAAAGTTGATAAAGTTATGAGTTGCGAAGGAGCGTCTATTGATGTAAAAAGATTGGTATCAGAGCCAGCATTTTAAAGATTCATTAGATTTTCTTTTCCATTTAAGATCTATAAGTTTTCTTGCTTTGATAAATTCTTTGAAAAAATTATTACATCGTGTCCCTGGTGTTAGGATTGTGGAGCTAAAAGCTTCACTGATGCAAACAGGAGTGGAGGTTGCAGAATGAGTTGCTGAGTGTCTGAAGTGTTTGGCATTGGTCTGGCCAACCGGCGTCGGCAGGGTAAGACAGAAGGCAACCGACGTCGGTCATATATCGGCCGGCGTCGGCGACCCCAGGCGGACAGGGACCGACGTCGGTCGCCTGTGTAGTTCGACTGTGAGTTATTTACGGGCAGTGAACTAACGAACCAAGAGTTTGCATGATGAGTGCTAATTTTAGACTCATAGCTGCGGATCTAATTATGGTAATTAGATGTCTAATCATTGTTTGGATGAGATCTATATAATAGACTCATGGTTGTATTGGAAAAGTGTGCTAGGGAGTAAGAGAGCATAATTATAAGCTCCTTCTGTGTGTGAGGTAGAGCTATGGTGCGTTCCTCCTAGTGCCACAGTACCAGGTGTGTTGGTGCTGGATTGGAGAGCCAGCTAGGTTCTTCAAGAGTGTAGGATCTTGGTCACAGTTGCATGGCCTATATAGGAGATCTACATGGTAAGTAAGATCGTTGATCTGCAGGTGTATGTGTGTGCAAGGTCGAGGTTCACAGGTGATTGGAACCATTGCTTGATTTGCAGGTGTGCAAGGTCATACAGACAGCAACACTACAGGGAGCAGTATCAGGCAGGATCTACTTGGAGTACAGGTGTGTACTCGAATAGAGCAAGAGGAAGGCAAGGGAGTTCCTTCCATAAGTATGGTCTGTTGAATTGCAGGTTGTTGCAAATTCATGGGAGATCTACTTGAAGTACCTTGAGTACTTGTGGAGCACGTGGAGTGCTTGTGGAGTGCGTGGAGCACTTGTGGTGTGCGTGGAGCACGGGAGGTGAACACCAACTCTGTATTTGAGTTGGGTGTTGGGACCTGTGAGAGGGAGAGCTTTGGGGAGAAGAATTACTGTTCACTTGAGGTGTGGGAAACCTCTGTAAGGTGGTGGAGAAGAAGTGGCATCTTCTTTATTGTATTCTTTTCTGTATAAAGTGTTAATACAATTTGGTATTGTCTCTCATATCATGTGTTATTCTGAATTCTAGTTACTTGGTGAATCTGGTTAATTTTCGCATATTAAGTTGCTTGGTATTAGTAATCAAATTGTGTGCTTCCGGTGTACACCCTCCCAACAAGTGGTATCAGAGCCTTGGTTGTAGGTTCTTGAGCTTGATACCAACAGGTGGTATCTGAGCTGAGGTTGGAGGAAGCAGGTTTGTGTTTGGTTACAGGTCACTCTCAGGGGTTTCTGATCGAGTGGGAGTAGAGCAACTGCAGATCAAAGTAAGCTAAGAATGGAGGAGTTGAAAAGCACAGATGGTCACTCACGGTCCTATGGAAAGAAAGAGCAGGTAAAAGATTATTGCTGGTTGGTAACAGATCAGCATGAAGAAACTGAAGACACAGATGTAGCAGGTATTGTTGCACAGGATGTGTTTGCAGGTTTCTTGGATAAAGTGGAATCTTGGATAAAAGATTCGGTTGCCTCTTTCCATGCAGTTCCAGGTAGAGGAGCTGGTAAGCCTTGTCAGATTGTTGGCAAAGGCAAAGTGAAGCTGAAATTACAGGCGGCCAACACACAGGTGTTGATGAAGGTCATGCAGGTCCCAGGTTTGGAGATATGGCTAATTTCTTCAGAAATATTGGGTGATGAGAGATGCACAAGAACTCTCACAGCGGATGCACTTGAATTAGCTGGTGGTAAGAAAATAGGTATCCTTTATCTACTTGTTTATATTACTGATTCTTCTTTTGTTGTGGAGACGTGGCTTCGTAGGCTTGGTCACATGAGCAGGAAGGAGATGCATGTTCTTAAGTGGAAGACAGATATATTTGACAGGCTTAAGAACTGGAAAGCCTTGGTGTTTATGGAGGAGATGGCGGACAGAACCCAGTGGATGTGGCTGGATACTTCTGAGCAGGGCAGTTTGGACATGGATTTTGATTCAAAGAAGCTCGCGGGTAAAAAGTCATCACTCACAGGCGAACACAGGTACCGATGTCGGTCAGGAGGAACCGGCGTCGAACAAACAGGTGCCGATGTCGGTCATGTGCAGACCGAAGCCGGCGATGTCGGGCAGAGTAAGACCGACGTCGGTCAGGAGACTGCGTCGGCAGTATGTAAGACCGATGTCGGTTAGTAGGACCGACGTCGGCAGCAGGGACACCAGCACAGGCAGGTTGGTAGTCAGGTACAGACGCATGGAACCGACGTCGGTCGGATGCAGACTGTGGAGTGACCGAGGTCGGTCACTGTAACGAATTTTGGGTGGACAGCATGTTGTCAAGGAGTCTCAAACACCCATACGGAGGACTGAAGGCGTAAGTAGGCCCTCAAATTCATTGTTCCTCTTCTTCATACTTGTTGCTGATTGTAGAGCAGGAAGGATCCAAGAAACAGGTGTGAGCTTGGCATGGATGAGGATGTGATTCCTTGGAGGAGAACCAGACAGGTGTGTTTTGGTAGAGATGCCAGCAGGTATGAAAGCACAGAGACGAATGGATACCTTAGTAGAAGAATAGAGAGAACGGATACATGAGATGGAAGATCAGGTATATGATCTTGTGGAGCTGCAGGACAGTGTTACAGGTTTTGACAGGTGGAGGACGGAGCATGGCTTCAGTCAATGTCAGGGTAACTACTGTGATTTGACTTACCAGGAGGATGGTGATTGCAACATCATTCTGTTGCTGTATGTGGATAGTATGCTAGCTAGCAGGGGTGTACATACAGGGTTTTGCTGAGCTAAGGGTAAGATTAGTTCAGTGGCATGTCATGAGGAGTTTGGAGCAGCGGAATTCTTTGACATGGGAGGCATGGAGATCACTGGTTGATTTTGTCTCGAGTAGGAGCTGATGTGAATCAGGTGTTGGCGAGGTTCGAGATGCAGAGCCGGAGCACACTAAGGGCTGGACAGGTACAGTGTCTGAAATCACATGAGGTCTGGTATAGACCTGAGTATTCCCATGCAGTGGGAGCTGTCAGAGAGTTAGGAGCCAATTCGGGGAAGTGGATTCTCAGGTTTTTTGAGAGGGACCGGCAACAAGTGTTGCTATGCAGGGTCAGGACTTCACTACAGGTGTTGTAGGTTCGGATGTGGCAGGTTACTCGGATGACAGGTGGTACACCACGGGATGTGTGGTGGGTTGTCTTCAGGTGGGAGCTTGAAGAGGGATACAAACCAGGAAATAGATTAGACGGAGTACAGGTACAGGTACAGTGCAGCTGTTTATCTCCAAGTGGGAGATTGTTAGGATTATGGAGCTAAAAGCTTCACTGATGCAAACAGGAGTGGAGGTTGCAGAATGAGTTGCTGAGTGTCTGAAGTGTTTGGCGTTGGTCTGGCCAACTGGCGTCGGCAGGGTAAGACAGAAGGTAACCGACGTCGGTCATATATCGGCCGGCGTCGGCGACCCCAGGCGGACAGGGACCGATGTCGATCGCCTGTGTAGTTCGACTGTGAGTTATTTACGGGCAGTGAACTAACGAACCAAGAGTTTGCATGATGAGTGCTAATTTTAGACTCATAGCTGCGGATCTAATTATGGTAATTAGATGTCTAATCATTGTTTGGATGAGATCTATATAATAGACTCATGGTTGTATTGGAAAAGTGTGCTAGGGAGTAAGAGAGCATAATTATAAGCTCCTTCTGTGTGTGAGGTAGAGCTATGGTGCGTTCCTCCTAGTGCCACAGTACCAGGTGTGTTGGTGCTGGATTGGAGAGCCAGCTGGGTTCTTCAAGAGTGTAGGATCTTGGTCACAGTTGCATGGCCTATATAGGAGATCTACATGGTAAGTAAGATCGTTGATCTGCAGGTGTATGTGTGTGCAAGGTCGAGGTTCACAGGTGATTGGAACCATTGCTTGATTTGCAGGTGTGCAAGGTCATACAGACAGCAACACTACAGGGAGCAGTATCAGGCAGGATCTACTTGGAGTACAGGTGTGTACTCAGATAGAGCAAGAGGAAGGCAAGGGAGTTCCTTCCATAAGTATGGTCTGTTGAATTGCAGGTTGTTGCAGATTCATGGGAGATCTACTTGAAGTACCTTGAGTACTTGTGGAGCACGTGGAGTGCTTGTGGAGTGCGTGGAGCACTTGTGGTGTGCGTGGAGCACGGGAGGTGAACACCAACTCTGTATTTGAGTTGGGTGTTGGGACCTGTGAGAGGGAGAGCTTTGGGGAGAAGAATTACTGTTCACTTGAGGTGTGGGAAACCTCTGTAAGGTGGTGGAGAAGAAGTGGCATCTTCTTTATTGTATTCTTTTCTGTATAAAGTGTTAATACAATTTGGTATTGTCTCTCATATCATGTGTTATTTTGAATTCTAGTTATTTGGTGAATCTGGTTAATTTCCGCATATTAAGTTGCTTGGTATTAGTAATCAAATTGTGTGCTTCCGGTGTACACCCTCCCAACACCTGGCCATTTATTCAATTGTCATAGGCCCTTTTTACTCTACAAAATTCAATTCTCTATCCAAATTTTTTTTGCTCTCCAGAACCTTAATTTTTTATAATGGAATTTGGAAAATCCCAAATGTCTTCTATAATTGAGATTCTCAATGAATCTGAAATGAAAGGAATGTATGAATTACCTCTATTTATCCCTGAATAGCTCTCAAAATGTCCTAACATTGAATTCATGGAAGAAACCCTTGAAAAAGAAAATAGTCTATATAAACCTCTGACTATTAAGACTTCCCAAGTATATAAGAAGTCTGAGCTTCTTAAATCTAAGTTTGTCTATAAGTCTACTTATTTGTCTTTTGTAAAACCACAGATCAAATCTGTTGAACTCATATTAAGTTATAAGCCCAATAAAACCTTTCAGACAAATTTGTTATCTTTGTGACCTGAACTTGAGATTAACTACATCCGTTCTCATGAAGATGTTAAATTTATATATTTTGGTCTTATCAAGATACACATTGCTCTGTTGATCCCTGGAAATATTAAACTTGTTCTATATTTAGTTTTGTGTGATAGATGCCAAGTTAGTTTTAAACATGCCTGTCAATTATATAGCCTTGGTCAACTTAATGACGAAGTTATTTGTTTCAATTTTTATCCTAACCTCTCTGTCACAGTCCACGATAAAGGTTATAAAGAAGTCAAGCATGGATCTCTAGATTGTTTGGGTTTATTTACTTCCTTATTTGGTTTATATATGTTTGGAGAGTTAAAGTATTATTCTATTAATATATATGTTGTATATAGTATGACTAATACAAACCACCCCAAGATCCTATAAAATATGTCTTATACCTATAGACTCAGTGGAATTGTCCAATTATAAAAAGGTCATATAGAGTCTATTGAAATCCCTTCAGATTGGAAGCTTGATTGGCTAAAAAATGTTTCACCTAAAATAAAAGGTTAAGCTACTGTGCATAAGAGTGATGGCAAGACCATCAATATTCTTCAAAGATCACTTTCTCTTAATAATTCTTCTATTCTAGCTCCTAAAAAACCCTCTACTTCTTCCTCAAGAAGAACTATTAAAACTAGCCTTATTCTTATAAAAGATGAAGAAATTAACCAAAGACTTGATCCAAGAGATTAGTTACCTTGTACTTTAATGAATCTTCTAAGAGAAGATAATCTAGAATTTTATACAGATAATAAAGTCCATTTGTATAAAGGTGGAAGATGGCCATCTCATAAAGGAATGTACAAGCAACCAGAGGGAGTTTTTCAGTATTTTTCTATCGCATTCCAAGGAGATATTAAACTTTTAAATGAATTCAAGCATAGAAACTATATATCTAAGTTCAATTCACATCTTTTAGAAAATCTTGATGACCTTTGTAAAGATGTTCTGTATATTAGGAATAGCTTAGATAAATTAACAATTCTTGAAGACAACACCAATAGTGTCTACCATAGGATTTTGAATTCTACTATAGAAATGAATAGTCAATTGTCTTTCATAGACACTAAACTTAAAGCTTTAGAAGATAGTTTACACTAGCTAGTAAAGCAAGACCAGGAATCTTCCAACGAAGCACAATCCTCCTTCTGTCATATAAGGTTGAGTTTGGCTCAAACTTCAAACCTCAAAAAAGAAATCAGAATCCTAGTCCTTTCATGCAAAGAACATAGATCCCATTACAGATATGGTATCTAAATATTGATGACACCCTGAACCCACTCAATGAAATCTCAGCTTGGTGTAATTCAATGCACGTCATTACCATAACATCTCATTTAGATCCTCCTGCTACTACAGTCTTTGCATCCAAATTCTTTTGGGGTATAATCACCCTATGGTGGGATTCTATGACATAGCAAAAACAAAACCAAAGGGTTCATAACTAGCCAGATCCTTTAGCTACATTATTTCATTTATTGATTAATGAGTTTGCCCCTCAGTTGGTAATCAGAAATTGGAATCGAAAAAATGGTTGCTTAAAATAGAGCTATATGATTTAAAATAATTTGATGCTTTCTCAAAGCAATGACGTGAGTTAGCTTATGCCAGTAAAACTTTTAGTTTTGCTAAGACAAAATTAAAATTTTTGTATGCTCTCCCTTATAATCTCATTGATAAAGTGATTGCATACATTGATCTCAAAGGAATCACCATTGAAAATCTATCTCTTTTAGATACTATTGATTTTGTTAAACAGTAGGCCATATAGTTAGTATCTGATACTAAAATAATTTAAAAGCTCACTAAGCATCAAGCATCCCAAATCGCTCCTATTTTTATCAAAATAACACCATTTGGTTGTCGCCTATTTGTACAACCTCACAAGTACCAAAAGTAGCACCGCAAGCATTTATCTTTCAAGCACCACTCTTTTCCTTGCAAGCATTCTTATGCTCCTCCTCATTGCTTTCTTAAATAATGCACATCTCCTCTCTGCAATCCAAGGCCCCTATTTGCTATATTTGTCACCAACTTGGCCACATTGGTCTCCAATGTCATTACAAAAGTCCTTCTATCAAAGTTATTTTCACCTCTAATGTAGTAGTGTGGTGGGATATCATTGACACAGACGAATATCTTTACCTATAGTCAGTTGCATAAATAAGTCGATGAATCCTTTGTCTTTCATTATCTATGGTGAACATGACACATTCTGTAGTATATCCATAGGGTGAGTATCTATCTATGAAGGCACAACCTAAAAGAATATCTACAAGCATTTTATTTAAAGCAAAAAAGTCACAATAGAATATTTCATCTTGAATCCTAAGGGATTGTTGATGTTTATACATGCTACAGATAAAACTATTCCCTTGGACATCTAGGCTCTTATAAGCTAGTGTTTCATCCAATGTCTTTCAGTCATGGATGATTTGTGATTTTGCAAATGAGAGAAAAGCACCTGTATCTATTTATGCATCTACTAGTCTATCATTTATTTCTATGGTTATAAATTGTGCAAACTTTCCATTTATTAGTTGTTTTAAATAGGCTGGTTGTGGTATCTTTAATGGAGGGATACTTGTACACACCAGTTTTTGCCTTGACAGATCTAGAACTAATATTTATTCATGGTAGATTTCTTCTTCTGCTTTTGTTTCTTCTTTTTCTTCTTCTTCCTATAAATTATTGCATTCACTTTTGTCTGGATAGTAGTCTTGATCAAAATAGAAAGCATCATCTACCTCATCTTCTTCATTGTGTTCTGTAGGTAGAAGTATGTCCCATTTTGGTTTGATCTATGGTGAATGAGTTTCCTTTGTGGGCTCTCTATTAGTGAATTTGTTCTTGATCCATGAATCACTAGGCTTGAAAGAGATCTAGAATTGCAAAGGTGGATTAGAAAGCCTTTGAATGGTAGGTGGCATTCTTGGCATAGAGGGTTGCCTTCCTCTAGAGTTGCTTCATCCTCTATGGTTGCTTCTGGTTCAAGGTCTGATGTCTCATTTTGGTACTTCATCATGATGTCGAGACCATCATCCATATGCTTTGAAAGGAAGACTAGAATTATCATGATGCCATGGATGCTGCATGTTTGAGAGTAGTTGTTTCAAATCATTAGCTAATGATTCAAGAGCATCAGTATCATCATCGAAGTCTTCTTCAGGGAGATCATCTAGAATTGGTTCATAGATGTCATCCTGTAGGTAAAGATCTTTGTTTGTGTCAATGATATCCCACCACGCTACTATATTAGAGGTGAAAATAGCTTTGACAACAAGATTTTTATAGTGACATTGAGGAGCAATGTGGCCAAGTTGGTGACAAATATAGAAAATAGAGGTCTTGGATTGTAGACAAGGAGATGTGTGAGTTTTAAGAAAGCAGTGAGGAGGAGCATAAGAATGTTTGCAAGGAAAAGAGTAGCACTTGAAAGATAAATGCTTAAAATGCTACTTTTGGTGCTTGCAAGGCTGTACAAATGGGTGACAACCAAATGGTACTATTTTAGGAAAAAGAGGAGCGATTTGGGATGCTTGATGCTTAGTGAGCTTTTGGATTATTTTAGTATCAAATACTAACTGCATGGCCTACTGTTTAAAAAAATCAATAGTATTTGAAAGAGGTAGATTGTTAATGGTGAGTCCTTTGAGATCAATGTATGAAATCACTTTATTAAGAAGATTATAAGGGAGAGCATGCAAGAATTTTAATTTTATCTCAGTCGAACTAAAAGTTTGACTGGCATAAGCTAACTCATAGAATTGATTTGCAAAAGCATCAAATTATTTTAAATCACATATCTCCATTTTGAGAAACCATTTTTTAGATTTTAGTTCCTGATTACCAACTGGAGGGGCAAACTCATTAATCAATAAATAAAATAATGTAGCTAAAGGATCTGGCTGGTTATGAACCCTTTGGTTCTATTCTTGTTCTATCATAGAATCCCACCATAGGGTGACTATACCCCAAAAATTTTTGGATGCAAGACTATAGTAGCAATAGGATCTAAATGAGATGCTATGATAATGACATGTATTGAATTACACCAAGCTGAGATTTCATTGAGTGGGTTCAGGGTGTCATCAATATTTAGATACCATCACTATAATGGGATCTATGTTCTTTACATGAAAGGACTAGGATTCTGGTTTCTTTTTTGAGGTTTGAAGTTTGAGCCAAACTCAACTTTATATGATAAAAAGGAGGATTTTGCTTCGTTGGAAGCTTCCTAGTCTTGCTTTACTAGCTAGTCTAAACTATCTTCTAAAGCTTTAAGTTTAGTGTCTATGGAAGACAATTGAGTATTAATTTCTAAAGTCCAATTCAAAATCCTATGGCAAAAACTATTGGTGTTGTCTTCAAGAATTGTTAATTTATCTAAGCTATTCTTAATATACAAAACATCTTTACAAAGGTCATCAAGATTTTTTGAAAGATGTGAATTGAACCTAGATATATATTTCTTATGCTTAAATTCATTTGAAGGTTCAATATCTCCTTGGAATGTAGCAGACAAATACTAAACAAATCCCTCTGGTTTCTTGTACATTCCTTTATGAGGTGGCCATCTTCCACCTTTATACAGATGGACCTTATTATCTATATAAAATTCTAGATTATCTTCTCTTGGAAGATTCATTAAAGTATAAGGTAACTAATCTTTTGGATCAAGTCCTTGGTTAATTTCTTCATCTTCTATAAGAATATGGCCAATTTTAGCAATTATTCTTGAGGAAGAAGTAGAGGGTCTATTAGAAGCTAGAATAGAAGAATTATTAAGAGAGAGAGATCCTTGAAAATCCGCCTTATGCCCTCAGACTCAGTGGAATTGTCCAATTACAGAAAGGTCATATAGAGTCTATTAAAATCCCTTCAGATTGGAAGCTTGATTGGCTCAAAAATGTTTCACCTAAAATGAAAGGTCAAGCTACTGTGCATAAGAGTGATGGCAAGGCCATCAATATGTGATATTGGGGAGCAATGTGGCCAGGTTGGTGACAAATATAGCAAATAGGGGCCTTCAACTGTGGATGAGGAGATGTGTACTTTTTAAGAAAACAATGAGGAGGAGCATAAGAATGCTTGCAAGGAAAAGAGTGGTGCTTGAAAGATGAATTCTTGTGGCATTACTTTTGGTGCTTACAAGGCTATACAAATGGGCGACAACAAAATGGTGTTGTTTTGAGAAAAATAGGAGTGATTTGGGATGCTTGATGCTTAGTGAGCTTTTGGATTGTTTCAGTATCATATACTAATTGCATGGCCTGCTGTTTAGCAAAATCAATAATATCTGAAAGAGATAGATCGTCAATGGTGAGTCCTTTAAGATCAATGTATGCAATCACTTTATCAATGAGATTATAAGAGAGAGCATGCAAGAATTTTAATTTTATCTCAAAAAAACTAAAAGTTCAGCTAGCATAAGCTAACTCACAAAACTACTTTGCAAAAGCATCAAATTATTTTAAATCACATAGATCCATTTTGAGCAACCATTTTTTAGATTCTAGTTCCTGATTACCATCTAGAGGGGCAAACTCATTAATCAATAAATGAAATAATGTAGCTAAAAGATCTGGCTGGTTATGAACCCTTTGGTTATGTTCTTGCTCTATCATAGAATCCCACCATAGGGTGACTATATCCCAAAAGAATTTGGATGCAAAGACTATAGTAGCAGGAGGATCTAAATGAGATGCTAAGATAATGATGCGCATTGAATTGCACCAAGCTGAGATTTCATTGAGTGGGTTCAGGGTGTCATTAATATTTAGATACCATGACTGTAATGAGATCTATGTCTTTCCATGAAAGAAGGACTAGGATTCTGGTTTCTTTTTTGAGGTTTGAAGTTTGAGCCAAACTCAACCTTTTATGATACAAAGGAGGATTTTACTTCATTGAAAGCTTCCTGGTCTTGCTTTACTAGCCAGTCTAAACTATCTTCTAAAGCTTTAAGTTTATTGTCTATGTAAGATAATTGACTATTTATTTCTATAGTAGAGTTCAAAATCCTATGGCAGACACTATTGGTGCTGTCTTCAAGAATTCTTAATTTATCTAAGCTATTCCTAATATACAGAACATCTTTACAAAGGTCATCAAGATTTTTTAAAAGATGTGAATTGAACCTAGATATATAATTCCTATGCTTGAATTCATTTGAAGGTTCAATATCTCCTTGAAATGCGGCAAAAAAATACTGAACAAGTCCCTCTTGTTGCTTGTACATTCCTTTATGAGGTGGCCATCTTCCACCTTTATACAGATGGACCTTATTATCTATATAAAATTCTAGATTATCTTCTCTTAGAAGATTCATTAAAGTACAAGGTAACTAATCTTTTAGATCAGGTCCTTGGTTAATTTCTTCATCTTCTATAAGTATATGGCTAATTTTAATAGTTCTTTTTGAGGAAGAAGTAGAGGGTTTGTTATGAGCTAGAATAGAAGAATTATTAAGAGAGAGAGATCTTGGAAGAATATTGATGGTCTTGCCATCACTCTTATGCAAAGTAGCTTGACCTTTCATTTTAGGCAAAACATTTTTGAGCCAATCAAGCTTCCAATGTGAAGTAATTTCAATAGACTCTATATGACCTTTCTGTAATTGGACAATTCCACTAAGTTTGTGGGCATAAGGCAAATTTTCTAGAATCTTGGGGTGGTTTGTATTAGTCATATTATATACAATAGATATGTTAATAGAAGCATACTTAAACTCTCCAAACATATCTAAACCAAATAAAGAAGTAAATAAACCCCAACAATCTAGAGATCCATACTTGACTTCTCTACAACCTTTATCATGAACTACAATAGAGAGGTTAGGACAAAACTCGAAACAAATAACTTCTTCATTAAGTTAACCAAGGCTAGATAATTGACAGGCATGTTTAAAACTGACTTGGTGTCTATCACACAAAGCTAAATATGGAATAGGTTTAATATTTCCAAGGATAAATGGAGTAATGTGTATCCTGATAAGACTAAAATGTACAAATTTGACATCTTCATGAGAATGGATGTAGTTAATCTTGGGTTCAGATAACATAGATAACAAATTTGTCTGAAAGGTTTTATTGGGATTATAACTCAAGGTGAGTTCAACATATTTGATTTATGGTTTTACAAAAGACAAATAAGTAGACTTATAGACAAACTTAGATTTAAGAAGCTTAGACTTCTTAAATACTTGGGAAGCCTTAATACTCAGAGGTTTATACAGACTATTTTCCTTTTCAAGGGTTTCTTTTATGAATTCAATGTCAGGACATTCTGAGAGCTGTTCAAGGATAAATGGAGGAAATTCATAAATTCCTTCTATTTTAGATTCATTGAAAATCTCAACTATAGAAGACATTTAGGATTTTCCAAATTCTATTATAAAAAATTAAGATTCTAGAGAGCAAGAAAATTCTAAGAAACCTACGACAGTAGGTAGGGACTGAATGGTTACAACTTCATTATTATCACTAAAAAAATATTTCACTCTATTTACAGTCTATCAAGTTTTTGATTATCAGGTTCCTTCGACAGGGAAAGAGAAGAGCATACGCTTGGATAGGCTACTAAATTTTATCAAGATTATAATTTTTTTGATGATCTATATATAAAGGAGAGCCTTATTCATAGAGGCAAATCCTTTGTTATGGATCCTGGTTAAGTTAAAACCAGGGATGGGTTGATGCATAAGTGTTGTAGGTGGATTTCAGCTGAGCTAGTCTACTATAACATTATCAGTACCTTTATTATGTTTTACAGAGAAGTTAAATTGATTAAATAAATCCTACCATCTAACAAATTTATCTTGACCATCTTTCCAACCACGATCTTTTTCTATAAAGGTCAGAAATATAGTACAGTTAATTTTTACAATAAAGTGTGGCAGATGCAAAAGTTTTAGCAAAAACTTTTCTAGGCATTTTTTTACAGCATAAATATTTTTATCAGAAGAGATCCACTTGAGAACATTTGTACTAAACACTCCACTAGAGAATTCACAAACAAATTCTTTATTTCCATATATACAAACAAGTACTCCTCCCCATGTAATACCGAACGCACCGGTATAAACTAAAAATTGATCAGATTTTGGGATATGAAGTTGTGATAGCAACACAACTTTGGATTTGATCTTCTGGATAACAACTATGTGCTCATCCTTCCATTGGAAAGCTTTCTTTTTCTAGAGAAGTTCTTGAAGTATGAACCTATCTTCACTAGAGTTAGGATAAAAGCTAGTTAGATAATTTAATAATCCCAAAAAGGCTTGAAGCTTTGGTTTATTGAGTTTTTTTAGAAAATTGATGACTTTCTCTTTAATGTGCGACTAGATTTGTAATTGAGAATCTTGAATGATCATTCCAAGAAAATTGCATTCTGTTTTGCAGAGCTAAATTTTTGTATTTGACAAGACAATCCCTGCATCTTCTACCAACTCTAAAATTTTTATGAGATGGGAGTAATGGTCAGTAAGATAACTACTAAAAAATAGTATGTCATCAATATATACATAAATAAAATTAGAAGTGCCTTTAAAAATGTTATCTATATGAGCCTGGTAGAATGCTGGGGCATTCATCAAACCAAATGGCATAACAGTCCACTAAAAATGGCTAAAGGGGCAGATGAATGTTGTCTTTTCTCTATCGACTTCTTTAACCCTTATCTGATAAAAGCCAAATTTACAGTCAAACTAGGAGAAGTATTTATATGCTACAACTTTCTCCAATAGATAGCTTTTATCTAGTATAAGATATGGAAAAGGGTAGGTAATGGCATTTAATGGTCTATAATTGATGACCATTTTTTTCTTACCCCTCTTTTATTCTGAGTGCTTATTGACTATGAAGGCATAGCAATAATAACAAGAGGTTGATTTTTATATGAAGCCATTAGCCTCTAGTTCTTTTATCTGTGATTTTGTATCATTGTAGTCATATGCTGGTATTGGGATTTTCTTTCCAATTTTCATATGCTTTCCTTTAATGAGCTTGATGTCCATCTCAGGCATGCATTTTGACCAAAACTACTGAGGATTATTAGAGCATATAGTGGTTCTAATCTTTTCTCCTATAGCTTGGATTTTAGCAAGAATTACTATTTTAGGTATTTAGGTCATGGAGCTTGGGAATTTCTCAGTTGCATAGATAAGCTGAGGAATCCTTAGTCTTTCATTATCTATGGTGAACATGCCACCTAAAAGAATATCTACAGGCATTTTATTTAAAGTAAAAAAGTCACAATGGAAGATTTTATCTTGGATCCTAAGGGATTGCTGATGTTTATACATGTTACAGATAAAATTGTTCCCTTAGATGTCTAGGCTATTGTAAGCTAGTGTTTCATCTAATGTCTTTCAGTCATGGATGATTTTTGATTTTACAAATGAGAGAGAAGCACCTGTATCTATTTGTGCATCTACCAGTCTACCATTTATTTCTATGGTTATAAATTGTGCAAACTTTCCATTTATTAGTTGTGTTAAATACGCTGGTTTGGGTATCTTTAATGGAGGGATACTTGTACATACCAATTTTTGCCTTGACAGATCTAGAACTGTTATTTGTTCATGGTATATTTCTTCTTCTGCTTCTGTTACTTCTTTTTCTTCCTAAAAATTATTGCATTCACCTTTGTCTGGACAGTAATGTTGATCAGAATAAAAAAGAGATTTGCGGCTTCATTATTATCACTATAAACAAATATTACACTCTTTTACAATCTATCAAGTTTCTAATTCTTAGGTTCCTTCAAGAGGGTAAGGGAAGAGCATATGCTTGGATAAGCTACTAAATTTCTCAAGCTTAGAATTTTTTTGATGATCTATCTATAGAAGAAAGCCTTATTTATAGAAATTTTGAAGGTAATGCCTGGAATCTTTACCAAGGCAGTGTCATGTCCCATCATGCCTTACAATGCAAAAGTAATCTATAGTGATATACTGTTGGATGCATTAGATGAGAACATCTAGCTTGGTAGGTCCAACATTTCTTCTGCTTCAGTGAGCAAGTCATCTTCACTTATCAACTAAAAGAGATACCTTAGTTGGAATGTACTAGAAAGATGCCAGTGTTGGGGTCCAACTTCACATGCGTGACAATGAAGAATGATGTAGAAATATGATTCCCATTCTAGTTGTCTTCAGATGATTGTATGAACCACAGTGTCTTGATCATGGTCTTCTTCTTCATGGATATGATGTGGACCATATCTTGCTATCCACCTATATAGGTGTTCATTATGTGAGGACCTTATTTTTATCAGCCATGTCCACAAAGGATGTTTTAATAGCTCAGTAAACTAGTGAAATAAGAATTCACTATTTAGTCCACCAATATTTTGATGATGATTTGCTTGAATAGATGTTTCTGAAGACATTTGTAGATCTTGTTTTGGTGCATAAGAAATCTAGGTGTACCTTGGATGCAACCCTTCTTTGAGGATTTGTTCTTGGACAAGAAAGTTCATAGAGGCAAATCCTTGGTTATGGATCTTGGTTAAGTTAAAACCAGGGATGGGTTGATACATAAGTGTTGTAGATAGATTTTGGTTGAGTTAGTCTACTGTAACATTATCAGTACCTTTAATATGTTCTACAGAAAAGTTAAATTGATTAAAGAAAGCTTGCCATCTAATATATTTACCGTGACCATCTTTCTGACCATGATCTTTTTCTCTAAAGGTCAAAAATCTAGTACACTCAGTTTTTACATTAAAGTGTGGCAG
Source organism: Torreya grandis (assembly GCA_037957365.1). Classification (NCBI taxonomy): domain Eukaryota; kingdom Viridiplantae; phylum Streptophyta; class Pinopsida; order Cupressales; family Taxaceae; genus Torreya; species Torreya grandis. Next base: position 485,198 of record JARHVA010000213.1, read on the forward strand.
ATGCAAAAGTTTTAGCATGAACTTTTATAGGCATTTCTTTACAGCATAAATCTCTTTATCAAAAGAGATCCACTTGAGAACATATCTATCCACTAGATAATTCATAAATGAATTTTTTATTTTCATATATACAAACAATTACTCCTCCCCATGCAATATCAAAAGCATCAATATAAACCAAAAATTGATCAGATTTTGGGATATGAAGTTGTGGTAGCAACACAACTTTGGATTTGATCTTCTGGATAACAGCTGTGTGCTCATCCTTCCATTGGAATGGTTTATTTTTCTGGAGAATTTTTTGAATGTATGAACCTATTTTCACTAGAGTTAGGATAAAAGCTATTTAAATAATTTAATAATCCCAAAAAGGCTTGAAGCTTTGGTTTGTTGACTTTTTATGGAAAATGGATGACCTTCTCTTTAATGTGCAACTAGATTTATAATTGAGAATCTTGGATGATCATTCTAATAAAAATGCAATCTGTTTTGCATAGCTAATTTTTTGTATTTGACAAGACAATCCCTACATCTTCTGCCAGCTCTAAAAATTTTATGAGATGGGAGTAATGGTCAGTAAGAGAATTACTGAAAACTAGTATGCCATCAATATATACATAAAGGAAATTAGAAGTTCCTTTAAAAATGTTATCCATATGAGCTTGGTAGAATGCTAGGGCATTCATCAAACCAAATGGCATAACAATCCACTTAAAATGGCCGAAGGGGCAGCTGAATGTTGTCTTTTCTTTATCGGCTTCTTTGACCCTTATCTGATAAAATCTAGATTTATAGTCAAACTGGGAGAAGTATTTACATGCTACAACTTTCTCCAATAGATAGATTTTATTTGGTATAGGATATGGAAAAGGCTAGGTAATGGCATTTAATGGTCTATAATTGATGACCATTCTTTTCTTACCCCTCTTTTGTTTTGAGTGCTTATTGACCATGAAGGCGTAGCAACAATAAAAAAAAGGTTGATTTTTCTATGAATCCATTAGCCTCTAGTTCTTTTATCTATGATTCCATATCATTATAATCCTACGCTGATATTGGGATTTTCTTCTCAATTTTCATATGATTTCCTTTGATGAGCTTGATGTCCATCTCAGGCATGCATTTTGACCAAAACTGTTGAGGATTATTAGAGTAGATAGTGGTTCTGATATTTTCTCCTATAGTTTGGATTTTAGTAGGAATTACTATTTCAGGTATTTGGGTCATGAAGCTTGGAAATTGCTCAGTTGCATAGATAAGTAGAGGAATCCTTAGTCCTTCATTATCTATGGTAATCATGACACTTTTTTTAGTAGATCCATAGGGTGAGTATCTATCTATGAAGGCACACCTAAAAGAATATCTATAGGCATTTTATTTAAAGTGAAAAAGTCACAATGGAAGATTTTATCTTGGATCCTAAAGGATTGTTGATGTTTATACATGTTATAGATAAAATTGTTCCCTTAGATGTCTAGGCTCTTGTAAGCCAGTGTTTCATCCAATGTCTTCTTGTCATAGATGATTTGTGATTTTGCAAATGAGAGAGAAGCCCATGTATTTATTTATGCATCTACCAGTCTACCATTTATTTCTATGGTCATAAATTGTGCAAAATTTCCATTTATTAGTCGTATCAAATGGGTTGGTTGTGGTATCTTTAATGGAGGGATACTTGTACATACCAGTTTTTGCCTTGACAGATCTAGAACTGATATTTGTTCATGGTAGATTTCTTCTTCTGCTTCTGTTTCTTCTTTTTCTTCCTAGAAATTATTGCATTCACCTTTGTCTGGATAGTAGTCTTGATCAGAATAGAAAGCATCATCTACCTCATCTTCTTTACTGTGTTCTATAGGTAGAAGTACGTCCCATTTTGGTTTGATCTATAGTGAATGAGTTTATTTTTGGGTCTCTTTGCTAGTGAATTTGTTCTTGATCCATGAATCACTAGGCTTGAAAGAGATCTAGAATTGCAAAGGTGGATTAGAAATCCTTTGCATGGTAGGTGGCATTCTCAGCATAGAGTGTTACCTTCCTCTAGATTTGCATCACCCTCTATGGTTGCCTCTGGTTCTGGGCCTGATGTCTCATTCTTGTACTTCATCATGATGTCAGGACCATCATTTATATGCTTTGAAAGGAAGACTAGAATTATCATGATGCCATGATCACTGCATATTTGAGAGCAGTTGTTCCAAATCATTGGCTAATGATTTCAGAGCATCAACATCATTATCAAAGTCTTCTTTAGGGAGATCATCTAGAATTGGTTCATAGATGTCATCTTATAGGTAAATATCTTCATTTGTTTCAATGATATCCCACCACGCTACTATGTTGGTGGTGAAAATAGCTTTGACAATAGGATTTTTGTAGTGACATTGGGGATTAATGTGGCCAGGTTGGTGAAAAATATAGAAAATAGGGGCCTTAGATTGCAAATAAAGAGATGTGCACTTTTTAAGAAAGTGGTGAGGAGGAGCATAAAAATACTTGCGAGGAAAAGAACGATGCTTGAAAGATAAATGCTTGCGGTGCTACTTTTGGTGCTTGCAAAGCTATACAAATGGGCAATAACCAAATGGTGATATTTTAGGAAAAATATGAGTGATTTAGGATGCTTGATGCTTAGTGAGCTTTTGGATTATTTTAGTATCAGATACTAACTGCATGGCTTGCTGTTTAGCAAAATTAATAGTATTTGAAAGAGACAGATCATCAGTGGTGAGTCCTTTGAGATCAATGTATGCAATCACTTTATCAATGAGATTATAAGGAAGAGCATGCAAGAATTTTAATTTTATCTTAGTAGAACTAAAAGTTTGACTGGCATAAGCTAACTCATGGAATTGCTTTGCAAAAGCATCAAATTGTTTTAAATCACATAGCTCCATTTTGAGCAACCATTTTTTAGATTCTAGTTCCCAATTACCAATTGGAGGGGAAAACTTATTAATCAATAAATGAAATAATGTAGCTAAAGGATCTAGCTAGTTATGAACCCTTTGGTTCTATTCTTGCTCTATCATGGAATCCCAACATAGGGTGACTATACCCCAAAATAATTTTGATGCAAAGACTGTAGTAGCAGGAGGATCTAAATGAGATGCTATGATAATGATGCACATTGAATTACACCAAGCTAAGATTTCATTGAGTGGATTGAGGCTATCATCAATATTCAGATACCATGGCTATAATGGGATCTATGTTCTTTACATGAAAGAAGGACTAGGATTCTATTTTCTTTTTTGAGGTTTGAAGTTTGAGCCAAACTCAACCTTATATGATAGAAAGGAGGATTGTGCTTCCTTGGAAGCTTCCTGGTCTTGCTTTACTAGCCAGTCTAAACTATCTTCTACAGCTTTAAGTTTAGTGTCTATGGAAGACAATTGACTATTCATTTCTACAGTAGAATTCAAAATCCTATGGTAGACACTATTGGTGTTGTCTTCAAGAATTGTTAATTTATCTAAGCTATTCCTAATATACAAAACATCTTTACAAAGGTCATCAAGATTTTTTGAAAGATGTGAATTGAACCTAGATATATAGTTCCTATGCTTGAATTAATTTGAAGGTTCAATATCTCCTTGGAATGTAGTATAAAAATACTAAACAAGTCCCTTTGGTTGCTTGTACATTCCTTTATGAGGTGGCCCTCTTCCACCTTTATATAGATGGACCTTATTATCTGTATAAAAATCTAGATTATCTTCTCTTGGAAGATTCATTAAAGTACAAGGTAACTAATCTTTTGGATCAGGTCCTTGGTTAATTTCTTCATCTTCTATAAGAATATTGCCAGCTTTAACAGTTTTTCTTAAGGAAGAAGTAGAGGCTCTGTTAGGAGCTAGAATAAAAGAATTATTAAGAGAGAGAGATCTTGGAAGAATATTGATGGTCTTGCCATCAATCTTATGCATAGTAGCTTGAACTTTCATTTTAGGTGAAACATTTTTGAGCCATTCAAGCTTTCAATCTGAAGAGATTTCAACAGACTCTATATGACCTTTCTGTAATTGGACAATTCCATTGAGTCTACAGACATAAGGCAGATTTTATAGGATCTTGGGGTGGTTTGTATTAGTCATAATATATATAATAGATATGTTAATAGAATCATACTTAAACTCTCCAAACATATCTAAACCAAATAAGGAAGTAAATAAACCCCAACAATCTAGAGATCCATGCTGGACTTCTCTACAACCTTTATTGCAGACTATTACAGAGAGGTTAGGACAAAACTCAAAACAAATAACTTCATCATTAAGTCGACCAAGGCTAGATAATTGACAGGCATGTTTAAAATTGACTTGGTGTCTATCACAGAAAGCTAAATATAGAATAGGTTTAATATTTCTAGGGATTAATGGAGTAATGTGTATCCTGATAAGACCAAAATTTACAAATTTGATATCTTCATGAGAACAGATGTAGTTAATCTCAATTTTAGGTAACAAAGACAACAAATTTGTCTAAAAGGTTTTATTGGCCTTATAACTCAAGGTGAGTTCAACAGATTTGATCCATGGTTTTACAAAAGACAAATAAGTATACTTATAAACAAACTTAGATTTAAGAAGCTCAGACTTATTATATACTTGGGAAGCCTTAATATTCAAAGGTTTATACAAACTATTTTCCTTTTCAAGGGTTTCTTTTGTGACTTCAATGTCGGGACATTCTGAGAGCTGTTCAGGGATAAATGGAGGCAATTCATACATTCCTTCCATTTTAGATTCATTGATAATCTCAACTATAGAAGACATTTGGGATTTTCCAAATTCCATTATAAAAAAATAATGTTTCAGAGAGCAAGAAAATTTTGGATAGAGAATTGAATTTTGTAGAGTAAAAAAGGCCTATGACAATTGAATAAACGGTTAGGGACTCGATGCAACAATTTTCTCAAAGATTTTATCAAAGCAAGGAAACTTATAGATCTTGAATGGAAAAGAAAATATTTTGAATCTTTAAAATGGTAGCTCTGATACCAATCTTTTTACGTTAATAGACGCTCTTTCACAACTCACAACTTTATCAACTTTTGATTGTAAGAAACCTACAATAGTAGACAGGGGCCCAATGGTTACAACTTTCCTTCTCAAGGACTGATTATTCAATAGTTGGTATGTCTTTCTTGAACACAAAATAGGGTTCGATCTTCTCAAAATTTTAATAAGAATTTGGCCCTCTGCATTTGTTTTCATTTGAGAATTTTCTCTTAAGGTAAGTAAATTATTGGTAACCATGGCATTGAACGTAGAGATTCTCATAGTCAATGGTTGAGTTTAAATACCCTTACTAGAATGAATATTTATACATTGCAGGCCTAAAATTATTCTATTCCTTAGAAGTACGATTATATATTGAGTCATGTTGAATTTAGTTTTCAAGTTTTCCTCCATTTGTACATTCATTCCCTATGGCATCCCCTATTTTCCTAAAAATGAATTCTCCCCAAAACTCAATAGGGAGGACTTAAAGATTCACCCAAATGGGGATGATATATGTATTTTAAATGATAAGGTTGAAACATTTCATCCATGGCTTGATCAAGATACCTCTCTAACCCGTAAACCACTAAGATATATATTCCAAAACATATCTTTGATCTTCCAAGCTAGAGAAAGTAATGACAAAGATGTTCTTGGGTAAAAAGGTGACCTGGAAATCTATATTAGTCCAAATTTTTCTAATTTCATTCATTACCTTATTCATAGTAGGCCTTCTTCCTCTAAGCCTACAAATGACAATATAGTCTTCAAAATCACTCAAATGTAAATAAAAATTGTCTGCAATAGATATGTTTATTGAAGAAGAGTGAACTAATTGGGTCTCACAATGGCTAGTTCACTATCCTTCCTATCAAAATCTCACATTTTTTATAGGTCTAAAACTACTTTGTTTTCCCATAAACCCAAGCCTTTTTGCTTATTTTTTTTCCTTCCATGTTTTTTATCGACCCATTTGTGCCAATGATTCCCTGTAGCTGGAATGCAAGCTCAAAAAAATTGTTCACTCAATTACAGATACACTATTTTAATGTTTTTAAGATGGAATTATAATATTTGGGTAGGAACTAATTGGTGCATAATTATCCACAACTTATTATTAAAGGAGGTTATTAATTAAGTAAATACTTATAAATTTTTATTGTAATAGTTTTGTCTTCTTTTATTTCTAACTTCTTAATAAAACCACAACCCTAGCCTCCTCTTTTATATATATATATATATATATATATATATATATATATATATATATATAAGAACATAGTGGGATAGTGGGTGAGGCCTATTGTGGATGAGAGTTACTATTATACTAGCAAAATTATTAATCAAAAGAGGTAATTATGCTACTTAGATGAATCTATGTTATTTTATTTTACTCATTCAAATATTTATTATGCAGGTATCTTGGGTGTTTGTTTTCTGGTTGTTAACCTGATTCTTGACCCTATCTAGTAATTAAATACAAGAGACATTCTAAGAATGATATTAATATGATTATACAAAGACTAAGAATACCTTGTTTAATAGTAATAGTAATTTGGAAGGATCATGCCCATATATCAGAGAATGGATATGAGTAATGGCGACTAATATTCATGTATATGAGCATAATTCAAATAGGTTAAGGTTTTTTTAAATTACACATTTTCAATTTTATAATAAAAAATATTAGTGTATACAAAATCATTATATATATTAATCATGATGAACATCATGACTACAACCAATGTATAAATCAATGGACTACACAAGCTAGTGACCACACCCAAGTTAGTGACAAAATAAGTTAGTGAGACAATACAAGGACATGACACATAAAACTAGATGATAAAAGGATCATATATGAGTAAGAAGGCAAAAAAAATTAAAAATATAAACACACAAGTAATCGTCCATGCACTATAATGTATTTAACCATGTAATAATTTCAATGAATATATGCATGTGATATATAAGATATAACTACTAAAATAGGATGCAATAACTAATATAATCTAGCTAGATATTATAAAGGATAAAAATATCCCCAAGATAGGACTTGTTACCTATGAAAAAATACCCCTCAAGATGTAGTAAAATAGTGTGAAGGTTAGTATCTTGTAACATGTAAATATGTATAGCACCCAATCAAGAAATACTATGAAAAGCACATGTAAGTCATGGATATGAAAACCTACAACATAGGTAAATATGTAATAATGTATAAGTTTTTTTTTTTTTTTTTATATATTTTTAAATTTTTTTCAAATTCTTGTGTTCATGAGATCCTTCCTGTTGAAGAGAAAATTATATGAATTATGTATATATTAATGATCCAGGAAGATATCCACTATCAATCAAATATATTCACAAAACTATCTACACATCGAATAACTCATTGAGAGATTTCTAACACAATTTTAATGGAGTCAAAAGGACATTATATGTGAAAGTTATGGCCAATTGAAGGTGGCAACAAACATGAAAAAAATAACATAGTGCTAACATCATCAGGTGACTGGACCTATACGACCTAACATGTGGATTAATCATATCCTTCAATGTGGAATTCACAAATATCCACCAAGTGCTATGAGTTCCAAGGAAATTTCCACATAATACATGGTCTCATGACCAAGCTACAAGGGATACAGTTTATATCTTAAACAACTTTTGATTGTTATCCCCACCAAAATGGGATAAAATATTATCTAAAATGCTAAAAAATCCACCTCGTGAGCTAATGCATGGGATTTGGAGTGGGGGTTGACCCCATGGCCCCACTTAGCCTATTTTTAAGGCCCAATAATAAGCTACATGATATTTGGCAAACCAAATGCAAGACTTTGTATTTATCCCTTAGTTTTGGGATTTCTTGCTAAAAACAAAGGATATGATGCATTTTCCAAGAGGATTTGAATCCCTAACCATATGCAAAAAGGATAAGGCTTTAACCCATAAATGAATGGCCTTGGAAACACTATAAATGGCTCAATGTTATATTTAACAAAATAGAGAATTTTTTTGGTAAGCTTTAAGCCTTTGTAAAGGAGAAGAAGAGGAGAAAATAAAGTTTTTATGTCTAATATTACAGGAGTAGCACATTGAAGGCCAAGAGCCCATTGCATAGACCCCCTATAGACATTACAAGAAAATTTTGGCCCCCTATTTGGGGATAAATAGACATTGTATGTCTATCTTATTATAGTAGTAATTATATACCAAGGGCCATTGATAAAAATTCTAAGAGACGTTACAGTGAACTTGTGTAACCCTTATTTGGGAAAGATAAGTAAGAGATAGTCCAAAAGAGTTAGAGCCAAACTTCCTAAAGGATATCAAACACTTGGTTGTAGATTCAGTTCCCATTATTAGAAGAATTTGATGCAATAAATGGTATTTTTACATCATTTTAATTGATCAATTCAGCCATTGAGTTGACTCAAAGATGTAGCCCTATTTTGTGTGAAATTTGTTATCAAATCAGTTTGTGGATTGTATATGTTCTTTAGTACTTGATTTTAAATTTTAAATTTTAAATTTTAAATATTGAATGTTAATCATTTAATCCAATTTTCATGTAAAAATATGGGAATTTGAGAAAGTCATTAAAGTATCTAGAAACTATGCTTTTAGTGAATGTGTACATAAACTACCATTTTCTAGATCAAGTTTGGTATTAGAGCAGTTTTCCAAAGGGTTTGATAATAATTTTTATCTTTGTGTTAGATTCTTCCATTTATTCCATTTTCAATTTGGAAGTGTAGGTTTTTTGGTTGCAAAAGTACAACCATGGGCAAAGCTCTAAAGAGAGAAAGGATTCACGAGCTTGTAAATATAAACTGATAGATTTAGGAGGAAAACTCTACATTGCAACAAAGAATGTATCCCTTAGTAGATGATAATAAAGAGTTACATGATCAATTAAAATTATTTAGAGAATTTATCATGAGAATCATTTAGGAGTTATAACTTTAGTTGCAAGCCAAGAAAGAGAGTTTGGAAAAGTTTCAGAATGGTGGATTTGAGGAGAAAGAAGACTATACCATGTAAAGGAGACCATCCTCTACCACAGATATAGAAACCATGACTGAGGTATGCAAAATAATTAATTTACCATAATATCTTTCTTCCCATCAGAATGTAGATGCTTCTTTTGGTGAATTTGAGAAGCATACTCAGGGTATTGGCTCCAATTTGCTAACCAAGATGGGTTTTTATGGAAAGGGACTTGGCATCAATGGTCAAGGAATGAATAATCCCATACCACTTGAGTAAATACCTTGTTATTTAGGGTTTGGATATGTTAGAGGCAAGGGACAAGTTGGAGAATTCTCTAAGATAATTGAAGCAAGAAAATCTTCCAAAATCAAAGAGCCCAATCCACTAACCCTTCAAAAACAACCCATACAAGGAGATGTCACACCATCACTCCAAGATGGTGATAATGACTGAGGAGGTAGCACATCTTCCCCTCATCATAATTGCACAAAGGACAACCCTTAAATGTATGGAAAGTATAAGTATTCTAGTGTTTACTTTGATTATGAGAATAATGGATTTGAAATACAAATAATTTTTTATGCATATCTATTTTCTTTTTGTGTAATGAATAAACATTATGTGGCCATGTGGTGTAAAATAAAGTGTATCCTAAATAAGTCCATGTCTTTTAATAGGAAGGAGACAAGTTTTGAAGACCACTCTCCAAGTCAAAATGTGGAGAATGTAAAGAAGGGATTATTGTCCAAGTAAATGGGCAAGAATTATTAGTCTCATTGTAATATGAGTGTCCATTAGGTTGATAAGTATTGGATGCTTCATACAAAACTTCATCCAAATATTGGCAAGAAGGAACTTGTGAAAGCACTTATAATAAAGGAGGTTATTCAAAGCCATGCAAAATATAAGGTAGCACATGGAAGAGTTGGGAAAGAACCAACAGTCTAAGAGGAAACCCATAAATAAACCCACCTATCCATAGAATATCCCATCAAGATGAAACAAAATAAAGAGGATAATCTACCAGATTGGATCAATAAGATATTATTTGGTTTCATGGATATCATATTTATATAGATGATTTTAGTTTAACATGATTATGTAGCACCTCCAAATCACTTTTTAGGTTTTCATTATTGAAGAATCATGAAGGACACTAACCTCATTTTTATGAGTAAGTATGGAGGTAGATCACTTATTGAGAGTGTATATGGACTATCCATGTTGGGGTTATTTTATCCTTAGTTTTGCATGACTAAGTACTAGTCATGCACCTAGGATAAGGAAGAAACCAACGAGCTAGCATGCCAACATATCACATGAGTAGTGACCTTGCATGCTCACCTGAGGCACACATCCTAGACTAGTTCTTAATGATTATACCATGTGGTGGTGGATAGATTTAACTCTATCTTACATAGGAACTTGAGTTAGCACATTTAGTATTTGTTACTACAAACATCACTTGAGTTAACAATTTAATTCATTCACATATTCCATGTACTTATATAGTAACATAAAAATAGAATTAACACCAAAGATATTTAACACATCAATATTTGTAGACAAATTAATGGTTCCATTGATCTCATTTTATAAGATTACAAAGATACTTCATTCAATACTAAATTTCCCTAGATCTCTATATTGACAACTTAACATCTCCATAAGTACATTCTCGTGTATTTATACACAAGTTCACCCCTTCTCGGGTTGCATCATTAATACATTATAGATGACAAGCTAATGATTATTTCTAAAAAATAAGTCATGGCAAGCTGTTACAGTTATGTCCCTTTTGATTCAGGCCTAACAGCCCCTATATACTCTTTTTATGATAGATATTAGATTTCATGCCCCTCTTTTTCTAAAGACTGGTGCTAGATTCATGCTTTATTAATCTTTGATGCTTCTATGAATTACTTTGTAATTATTTCCACTTTTTGTGCCCTTGTTCTAATCTTGTGCTTTTCTAAGTCTTGCATCTTATGTTCCTCATTATTTATTTCCTTATCTTTCAAAACTAAATATTCTATACCAAGGTCTCCCACACTTTTCTTCCATGTATTTATTTTCCACTATTCTCTCCCATGCTAAGGTGCTTCATTTTGTTCTCATGCCCTTGAATCTCTACACCATGGCTCCAAAATATTTAGAATATATTATTACAAAATTTGGGGTCTAACATCACCCTAGACTAAAATGATAGTCCATCCTAGACTATGCTATAATATCCTTAATTAAAAAAAATTGAGACCCACCTACTAAACTTGACACTTACGCTCCTCCCATTTGTTGAGCATTGTCTAAAGATTAGAAGTAATAACTTCCACTTTGCCTCTCAATCATTTCATTTATTTGAGTTTCTCAATAAAACTATTTGATTGAGTTTTTAAAATCTCAAGCTGAGTAGTTGTAGCTTTATGGGTATCCTCAAGTGCCCAGATCTCTACCAAAATTTGCCCTCGAAACATTGAGAAACTAGCATTCAACTCATGTCAATGGGTGTTTTTTTTTCTAGTTATTCAATGTCCTAAAATACTTTCATGCATTGGGCATGTCCTTGATGTTTAGTGTGTTCTTAGAAAATTGTTAGCATTGTTATTCCTTGAGTAGAAGTCACACTTCCAAAATTTTATATGATCATGCCAAGTTTACAAAAACCCCATCTACGATGGGAATGGTGGTGTTTATTTTATTTAAAAATGCACTGTAGATGTCCATGGCCTATCTAAACTAATTGGTTACCCATAGATTCTCCTATTGAGAATTCACCAAGTTTTTACATTTATTGAGCAAGAGGTCCATGAGCATCTCCAATTTATTAATGGCCTCACCAATAATGAAAATACCATTTATCAACACTAGTTCACTCAAGTTTTTTTGACAAATGCCTAATGTCCTAAGTCAAGATGCCTCAGTCACATCTTGTTGGTGCTTGAGTACTTTAATTTATTCCTAAAACTTGCACCATTATGCATGTTCTTTTGTATACATTCAAATAACCTCTAGATACTTGTAACAAAGTTGGCTAATGTCATGGCTATGAAGAATGTTTTTCCTAGAAAACTCTAAGGAAAAATCTATGAGGGCCATGTTTGCTTGAGTCAAATAGCATTTCATAGAATCCACCCAAAGCATATATGGAACGTCTACCACTTCTAGGCTTATATCAATGCTAGATTTTAGGATCTCAAAAAGGCCTTCATCATGATATACCTTCTTCACAAAGGAAAGCTCATGTCAAGTTTGTTTAGTAGACTCATGTTTAGGGAAAAATCCCACAAATATAATTACTTATCTAGTATATCCTATTGGAATAAGGTGTGAGTAAGAGGGTCCTGATTTGTTTGTTACTACTACTCTGCCTCTTACATAGTTTCCTTACCCTTTTGGTAGTCACGTTCTAGATCTATAACTTTGAGACTCTTTTCCTATTGTTCACTTATACCAGTGCCAAGGTCTTCTATTTTGGGGCCTTCCCCTCTTTCTTCTTCTTTAGGCTTTGGACTTTTAATGTCCATTTTTTTTCTCAATAGTAGGCTTTTATTTTCTTGGCTTGAGAGTGTGTTCCTTTATAGGTTGTGATTCTGTAGATGCTTCACTTATTTTAGGAATCACCACTCAAGGCACTTAATGCATGGGCTCTAATGAGGCAAATGGTTGGGATATAATGATGTCCTCCTTTTGTTTTGTAGGTAACCCTTAGGCTCTTACTGGTGATTAGCCTACCATTATTATTTTGGAGTGGCCCAGGGCTATTCATACACCCTATTAGAATTGGTGACCTTGGGTCTTGACATTTTATCTATCTTTTGTGCCCTTTCTTCCACATATGTTTCTAGTTTTATGGGAGTGGTTCCTTTTTTTCCTCCTAGCTTCTTGATCTCCTTCATGGCCTAAGCATATAATAGACCAAGCAGATTGTACCTTGCATGATTATTCTAAAGGGGTTCAAATTAGTTTTACCTAAATCATTCCTTTCAAGTATTTAATTCCCTTATCAGATATACATAAATATTATGGTGAGTGTGAATCTCAACATCAATCTTATCGACACCAATATTGACCAAGTGCACATCTGTAATGTGAATGATAGAATCCATGAAATATTTGGTTGTGAAGATGTAAAGTAACTTAAGCCAGCCAAATAAATTATTTATGGTCTCCAACCACATCCATGCAAGTGAATAGTGTTGATTCACTGTAAACTCAAAATATCTTCCCATTTATATGTGTAGATCCCTAGGCATGTGCCATTCATTTCTAAAGGCTTCATTCATCCCCTCATACCAACCCTTCATATTTGCGTTGTAGGAGGGTGTGATGGTGCCTGAATAGGTGAACTATTTAAATCTCTTAGTGGGGTACCTATTTTTTGGTGGATACACCCACTTAAATTATTTACTAAAATACTCCAGTATGTTAATCTCATCAAAAAATAAGCAATATAAAAATAATGCCCCAATGGAGTTTATGGTTGGGTAGGTGATTTCCCTTTGTAGCATCTTCTTCAATTTTATCTACAAAGAATTGGGAATAGTTATACTTGGTCCCTTTGGCTATTTGGATCACAACATGGAGGTGGGCCATATCTACTACCTTCCACTTATCTATGTCTCTTATCTTGGTGAAGGCCAAGTATGCAACTACCTAAATGATGGGATCTATGAGACTTGTTATATACATGGCATGGCCTTCCTTCTTGTATTTAACCACCACCATCATTTTCTCAATCATCACTTAATCATTGAGATATACATTGAAATCTACTCCAAAATAGAGTAACCTAGTTACCTTGTTGACTCATAGAGGGGTGATCCTCATTCTATGCCATATGAAGTAGATATAATATTCATGGATGTGGTCGAGATCAAGAACCAAACTACCTTGTGGGGTTTTCCAAAGTAAGGAATTTAGAAAATTTGGAGCACACCTTCATCCCCTAGTAGGTTTTAAACTATGAGATCATAAGTAATATCATTCCTTGTATTCTAGCACTCTAGTTGGTAGTCACATTTTAAGTCACATTTAATACCAGATTGGTGATGGTTATAATCTAGGATTTAACAAGTGAAAAATTTAGACTCCTAGTTATCTATGTGTAAAACCATATCAAGGTACTATATTTTATCAATCATAATTGGTGGTGGGGGTGATGTTGTGGCTACCTAATTTTTTACTTGTACCATCCTTGATGCCTCTCCATCATATCACTCTTCTACCAACTTTGTAGGGTCCTTTATTTACATGTCACATATATTAGATCCTTCTTCATGGATATAAATAGGACATTATTATTCTATACCCTCACACTCATCTACTTCAAGAATGATTGGTAGTGGATCCTTACTTCCTTTTTACTTTAGATGCATCACCAATCGGGGTCCCTGAAGGTTAACATGTGATCGACCAATTTTCCTAAATGAATATGTCTTGATTCCTTTTCCTAGACCTAAAATACTTTAGCTTCCTATTGTATCCTATTCTGATGGTGTTCATAGTGTCTACAACCTATAAATTCTCACACCCACTCCTATGATCACTTTTTCACGTTTCTCATTGAATGATTTTCACCACAATCCCTATTTCACTTTTTGTCATTGAAAATACCATATGGTCACCTTCACAATCACTTGTTCACACTTGTTTGAACTTTTCAATCACTATAAATTTTCAATAAAAAAATGAAAATGGAATGTCCTAAAGTCTTTTATAGGAAGATAAATTTTTTACATTAACACCACTCATGTCATTGTCCATCATTTCAAGTATTAATACCTCAAACAATGCCTTGGCACCCATTTTACATGCTTTCCATTTATGCCATTATGTCATTAATAAATTCATGTCCCATACTTCCTCTGAGATTTTTGTGTCTTTTTAAAAGTGAATGCAAGTTGTAAAAAAATTAAATTCCTTATTAGTTCATGGGAACTATCTTTTCATTTAACCCACTTTTATAATGGTGTTTCCTTTTCCATCTTCTTTTTGCATTCCTAGGTCATGCACCACCTATTGTGCACCTCTTTTACATGCTTCCTCTTGCATTATTTCTTTACATGTCATATCTTGCATGCATCCTTGTCTTAAGATTTGCTTTTATTACACATAATTCATCCCAACCTTTTCTTTACGTGCTTTTAGCTTAAGTAGCTTATTCACCCTTAAAACCTACCCCATATTAAAAGATGTGTGTGGTCTTCCATGTCATAACTTAATGAAATTAGTGTCAAGAAAGCGAGATAAATAGAGTGTTAAATACCAAAGAGCATCAAAAAGTGACAATTTTTTTACAAAAGTCATGCAACCAATGTCACACTTATTTCAAAAACTAAACTAAGCCCTAAACTTAAACTAGTGGTATATGCCTTATTGACTAAATTAAAGGATTACTTATGTAGTGAGAAATTACTATTCATGCTACACTATTCATGGGTAATATTCATGATGGCATGGCAAGTGATGATGTAGGATGGTGATGAGGCTTCTTGATGATGTGGAGGAACTAATCACATTGGTGAGGTGTCTTGATGTTTACTATCTGATGTTATTCTTGATTTTCACTATAGGCACTATTCTAGATTGCTTCTATTCCTAATTATCACTATTTTAGATTGTCACTATTCTTGAAGGACACTATTTTAGATTGTCACTATTCTTGAAGGACACTATTTTAGATTGCATAGGTAGAATGGGATGAATTTTCCATGAGAGGATAAGAAATAATGGTCAAAATTAGAATCAATCAACCTTTGAAATTTTGTGGAGACAAGGAGATAAATTGCACTATTCTAAATTGGAATCTCCTTTAGATTTTGACTTGTCATGTGAAGGCCATGTGAAGTTGGCACATTTTTCTTGGTGGAACCTTGTATTAATCAAGTGATGACCCCATGTAAAGAAGGTGGTGTGGATTTATTGGGGAGACCATTTGCCTTTGATGGAGACTCCCCCATGTGAATGGGTGGTACCATTTTGGGTCCCCTTTTGTTATTTTCCTTCATGTAATTTCTATATATCATTGTAATCTTTTGATTAGAGTCAGGCTAAGAGATAATAGGAATTTTTGTGAAGGAAAGTCTTGTGGATGACTTTGGAATCCTCCTTGGCATGTGGCCAAGTTTGTATGAGTCTGAGAGATAGCTTGTTGAAGCTATGTGAGAAACTTGTTTAAGCTTGTGTATTGTTGAGAGATATAATGAGAAGATTATGAGTTTATGAGTTGAAATATTATTATTTTTATGTGTTTATGAGAGTTAAGGATTGGTGAATCCATCCATGTGGTTGGAGGCCACATCAATTGGTATCATAACCACATTAATTACATAGAATGGTAGGGCCATAGTTAACTACCATTAGAATGGCCTAGAGGTAATTGGCCATCTAAGCTTTTCAACTTATAGGTACCTATTGGTTAGATATCATGAATCATAAAAGGTCCATTATACTAGATCCATAGTTTACCTAGATGGCATGCAAACTTTTAATCATAGACTAAGGCATGTACACCAAGATGAATTTTTTTGGTTTTGATGTGTATGTCACACTAGGCCTTTTGTTTTTCAATCTGTTGACTTCAATGTGTGATAATGTATGCTTCATCCAAATAAATTAAATCATCTAGGAAAGCATTAAGGGATTATTATTCATATAATTATCCCACACATGTAATACATAAATACGGCACAAGGAACTCCATCGATATAACTACTTTAACATGAAAGACAAGGTTAAAAGGAGTACTCTTGTTCAACCTTTTGTATGTGTTCTATTAAGCTAATAAGGCTATTAAATCTTGATCTTCCTAATCAATGTGCCAAATATTTCAAATCTTAGTCAGGGTATTACCAAGGACATTATTGAAGTCTTCAACCATGCCACTGGCTTAGGGGTAGTATGGTGTGGTATTTTGGTGCAGAATCATGAACTCAACCAAAAGGATGCACATTATTTCATTGAAAAAGTGAGTGCCACAATCATTTGTTAAACTTAATGGGAATCCATACCCTGTGATGATATTTTACCATATAAATTTAGTAGCGCTAGTATTAATAAAATCCTATGTGGGAACTAATTCAGACCAGCATGTGAGATAGTCCATGGTAGTAATGATGTATCATGCACTAATCTATATTACATCAAGTTGAATGGGGCCAAAAAAATCAATAGCCCATTTATCAAAAGGTTTATGGACAAGCACTAGATGAAGAGGCATAACATCCATTCATTTTGGTTTACCTACACATTGATAGATATCACATTATCATGCATAAAATTTAGAATCTTTGAATAAGGTTGGCCACCATAACTCAGCTAGTAAAACCTTTTTGGTAGTTGCATCACTAGCATAATTTCCTCCTACGACATGATCATGGACCTATTGAAGGACTTCCACATGCTCATACTGCATTACACACCTTATTAAAACCTCATCCCATCTAAGTTTATATAGGTCTACTCTAATAAGCTAGAAAGGGGCATCACATACAATTGGCTATTTTTTCTATTGGGTGTTAAGGTGGTCTGGCATTGATCCTATTGTAATAAAATTCACAATTTACTCTAATTTTTAGGGCACACATGAAACTTCAATTTTTTTTACATTAGGTAAATCATCCTCTATGAAGCGTGTTGGCTCACTAGATTAAATGCATGAGAGGTGGTTTAGAATAAAATTAATGTTGCCTAGTTTCATGAGCACAGAGAACTAGAAATCTTGAAAGAGGACAATATAATAATAGATGCATTCATGCAATATTGACTTATTTAATAAATACTTGAGTGCTTAATGATCTATATATAAGATAATGGGGTGGATAACAAGTATTGGTGAAACTTCTAGAGTGCATAAACCATGGATAAAGCCTCATGGGTTTTCATAGAGTAGTTCCATTCCACTAGTGTGAACTTATAGATATAAAAATAAAAAGGATAATCAAGGTTTCCCTCACCAAGTTGTGTCAGGTAGCACTGACAACCATGCCTAAAGCATTGACATGTACATGAAATGTTAGGTCTTATTTGAGAATTGGAGAATGGGTACAATCACCATATTTCATTTAGAGCCTCAAATGCTTGATGGTGTTGAGTGGTCCATAGGAAGAGGCCATTGTATTTAATTAATTCTTCCATCAACATAGATATGTTAGCATAACCCCAAATGAACTTATAATATTACTCCATGTGACCTAAAAAGGCAAAAACCTTGCATTAAGTGCATGGATCTAGGAGTTGGATAATGACTATAATTTTAGATCGATCCACCATTAGTCCATCCCTAAATATAATATGTCCCAACATAATCCCAAATGGGGTGGTAAAGATGCATTGCTTCAGATTTAAGGAAATCTAAAGATGGTGGTAATACTTGAGCATGAGATGCAAATTATCATAGTGATCATGCATTAAACCATACATGGTCTAGTCATCAAAGTACACCTGAAGGAACTTGTGGATGAAATCCTTGAAGGCTTCCACCATAATGCATGAGAACATTTTTAGTACATTCTTGAGGCTAAAATGCATAACATTATATGCAAAAGAAACCCATTCAATTGTAAATATCATTTTGACCTTGTCTTTATCAATAATTTGTACTTAGTGATAGCCAAAAAATAGATCAATAAAGGTTTAGATCTCACACCTAATAACACCTTCCAAAATTTCCTCTATGTAAGGCATTGGAAAAGGGTTTATTACACATACAACATTGAGTATGTAATATACATAATTTGAAATGTGACCATCCTTATTGATGATGATCACCATTGGAAAAACCCATTTAGATTCATCAATGGGAGTAATAACTCCAACACACAACATGCTATCAATTTCTTCTTTAACTCGAGCATGCAAATTTGGGTTCATCTGATATGGTCATTTTCTCACTAGTCGAGTGCCTTTAACCAACTTGATGTGCATTTTACCTAATGATGGATGTATTCACTCCATTTTTACGTAGTTATAAGATAAAATGTTTTGATACTCCTATAAGAGTTCAATTTTTTTGGTTAACTCAACTTTAGACTAGTAATTGCCCACATTGGCCATTTTGGGTGCATCCTCCATCTCAATATTTTGATAAACTATTTAAAGTGGAATGAAATAATTTTTTTTATTAGACTAAATTATATATTTGAAATCACTTTCCCAATATTCCATTTGTATATTTAAGTGGTCAAATTTTGGTTGTGGTGGATCAAAACTGGTTCCCTCATCAACCTAATATACAACATTTTTCTTGCCTATCTTATCTATTCCTAATGTGCATATTTTAATTAAGATTCATGTTCTAATCAATCCATCATAGGAGAATTGGGTTCTTGGAATATGAGCAAGTTTTCCTCAGGTGTACAATGCATATGCCATATGTAGTCCTCGACTGGTTCCTGATCTCCTACAACTACCTAAGGAGTTAATTTTAAGGACAAATATAAATTTATTCATGGAAAAGAAAATGAAAATGTTGTAAGTAATTCATGTGTGACACATTGCTAGGTATATGTTTCCCTATGGTTTTATTCATGTATGTACCATACTCTATCATAGGTGCACAAAGTACCATAAAATGCATGAACCCATAAATATTCTAGTAAAAACATGTCTTTAACATTCCAAAGTCTTGTGTAGGATATTAATGGTCTTCTAGGGAAACAATCCCATCATAGCCCAAGGTGGCATGAACACGATTGTCATGATAGAAGTGATAATGCAAGGTTACACGTATTAGTTCTCATATGTGCAACTAGTATCTGTGGGTAGACTACCATCAAGAAATGGTTCCTTAAAGCTGAAATTTGAGCACACACAAATGTTCACCTTCATCAACATAATAATATTATATCTATTACAAATACTCCCTAACCTAAATTTGACCATAGAATTAAGGTGCATGGTCTAACCTCAATCGTGGTAGACAAATGAGGTAAACATTCTTGTGACATTGGGATAACTTTAGATGGCATCTTAGGTAGCTATCAATGACACCAAAAATGCCCTTGTCAAATAATATACACCTTGAACCCATTAATTGTAATCAATATTGGTAGTGTTAGAAATAAACTATGCATCTTCCCATCATAAGATGCCATCTAGATTATGATCCACATTTTCATTTCCTTGGGTAGTGATGCTATAAAGTGTGTTTATATCCTCATCAAAATCAATGGGTTCTACATAGGGGGTCCTTGGCTTTTATTTAAAATAATGACTATCTATTGAGTGTCATTCTCAAAGCTAATATAATTCTTCTTAAAATATAATTCAACATTATTTGCTTAAAACCAAAGTTGACCCAAGAGAGATGGAAAATAATTAGATTTAATGAGTTTGATCACTTTGAAATCACCTTTGAATGTGACACCCAAGATGTTAATGATGGCATCTTTAAGAATGCCTATGAGTAGTGCACAAGTCTTATTGGCCATGAACAAAACATGTGGGGAAGGATGTAAAGTGGGGCTCCCCATATTTTCCAAGCATATTTCAATAAAACATCAACTTCAATGCCAGTGTCCACTAAGACATCAAAAATCATCCAACCATCAATGGATGCATTGATAAGGACCTCTTTGTCACATTGTGAATTTGGTTGAATATGGGTCTCTTGTCATCATGCATGGTTCAAATGATGATCCTCCAAAGGCTTTGTCATTTGTTATCATAACCAATTCTTAAGGAGGGGGATGATGTCCTTATTAAGGAATAATTTTCACAACTCTCATAATTCATCATACCTTGAGTCTATGGGTACCATATTTCTTTGCATCTCAGCCTCAGCCTGTATGTTAGCATCCTTATCCTTTAAGAACTTAATTTCACCTTACAGTTCCTGTACTAAGGCCATTATGTCATGAAACACTTATTTTTACCATTGAGCATTTGGATCATGTTATGCACAAGGTGTTTCATGCTGAACCTTTTTAGCAGGTGGATTTGAATCAGTTGGGAATGAGTGCCACTTTGAGTAGTGATATTTACCTTGGGTCCAGTTGGTGGAGTGGTATGGTAGGGTCTCCATTGGGAATTTGGATTTTTTGTAACACATATCATCACAACATATTTCTCATTATGTTATTTGGTAATGTAAACATACAAGTCTAGACATTATTCTAGTCGATGCTCCCTTTTACAAAAGTAGAGGTTGGATAGACTGTGCAGTCACACTAGTAATGGTCTAAAGATCTACACTTGTAACATGTCCTAGGTAGAAAATTACTACCTCATCATCCATTACCATTCCATTGACCTCTAAAATATTGACTTACACTAGCCTCCTATGTGTTATCTATATAAGTTTAGTGAGTAGCTCATGTGTGTGCTTCAAGAATCTCATTAATGACATGACAGTAATTGGTATCATGTGTATGTGAATCACATATTTTACATTATAGTGACACTTTTGATTTGGTAGCATGATGAAACAAGGGAAAAATAATTACATCATTATCTTATTTACAAATTTGATAGGATTATTTTAATTCAACATGAACATTCCTCTGTGGATAGTTGTTTCTATTATGATCCTCCTCTTCGAGTCAACACACCATAAGACATTGCATGTGCCATGGGAATTTTTGGCTATGAGATTATCTAACTGATAATCCATAGTAATAATATAAGCCTCCATAAAGGGGTTGATATTCATATCTATACTTCCCATAGCTTTTGTGTGAAAAGTGGCTTTCGGTGCCTTGTGTGGTTTAATAAAAGTCTTGTGGGATAAGGCACTTTAGAACATAAGTAATGAATCTCCCACAAACCACCTGAGCATGATACATTGGGTTAATCTCAAATGATAGCTTTGAAATAAGTGTTTTGAAATGTGCATCATATGATCATATAGTCTTAGTGAATTCTTGCTTGATATATTTTAAGGCAATGATACTTTACTACTCAAACTCAAGCATATCAAATTCTTGAAGGAATGCAATCTTCAACAGTTCATAATTCACAATGGCTTGTTGAGGATCAAACTTTCAATACCATTTATGCATATAATACAATAAATTAGTGTAAAAATTAGTTTCCTTTCACTCAATATAAGTTATACCCTATGCCCACCAAATGAGTTCACACTTATGAACATGTTCTACTACATTTTTGACACCTCAATATTTAGGCAAGTGAAATGGCATCTCATAGTAGATTGTAGGTACACTAGGTGGTTGCACTAGACCTTGTTATGTATCTCCTCCTATTCCTTTTTAACCTTGTGTTGGAGGTCTTCTAAATCCTTCTAAGTCACCTCCTAATCCTCATACAGTTTTAGTATAACCACTAATGGTACTACCTCTCATGCCTCTTACAATAATATGTGGACTGGTAATATTGGGTGTTGAGGGAGGTTTATTAGTTATCATTGAGCCTATATTTTTCCAAATACTTACATTTGGTCCACCTGGCATTCTAGGCTGATCCATAGGTCTTACTTGTAATGGAAAAGTAAAGGTTAATGATAAATTACTATTTTGAACTTGCACTCCCAAAGATTCTTCTATGGACTCAGCTTCATATTTGACTTCAAAATTTGTACTATCAGTATCCCAATTTCTTACAAGAATTATATCAAACTCAAATACATGATCATGCACTATGGTGGTGAATTGGGTCTATTTGGATTGGGTTCCACTTCATCAATGTTTGTTCTGCTTCTTCCATGCATACCTATACCAGGTAAGGACATGGAGTTGTGGTTAAGGAGTACTGGTTATGCCCTTTCTCCCTCTGTTGGATACTCAAAACACTTCTAATATCCTCTCATTTCCTCTAGGATATCTTCTTCTCATATCCTTATGCTTGGATTCATCATACTTAAACTTCCACTATTATTGATGACCGACTTCCATGTTGAATTACTAATCTCATACCAATACATAACCCTCCATTTCCCCACTAGTTGTACTGCTCATGCACGAGAGAGTTTATCCATCCATGGGGAAGTTATCAAGTCTAGAATCAACCATAAGTTAATTAATTTCAAAATTAAATTGATTGAGATACCTCTCACACGGTTCCCTTAGGAATTTGAACTATGTTTCTTTTGGATAAGAGTATATAGAGACAATGTATTCCAAAATGTAGCTATTGAGCACTCCTTTCCACCACACATTCACCACATGTGTCTAGGTATATCTCAACCTCACTAAGGATATCTAACACTCTACTAACCAAGAATACTTTTATCCATAATTTCTTGAATAGTCTTTTGTATATGCTAAAATATAAGCATGTAAGTGAACTGTAATTTTATAAATAATGTTTCATATAGAGAATCCTATAAGTGATGCTATACCCATGTGTGCATAAAAACACCTATTTTAATATATAGAAGTGAAAATTTTCTTATACTATACCAACCTAACACTCGATGTTTTCCAAAGATAGTTGCTCGAGCATCTTTCTACCATCGTGCTAACAAGTGCAATGGGTCCCAACAATGGAAATAGAATGTTGGGGTTATTTTTATTTGTATCCTCAGTTTCAAATAACTAAGAAATATTTTGCATGCCTAAGAGAAGGAAGAAACTAATGAGATAGTGTGTTAGCATATCATGCAAGTAATGACCTTGCATGCTCACTTGAGGCACCTATCCTAGACTAGTTCTCATTGATTCTACCATGCGTTGGTGGATAGACTTTACTCTATCTTACTTAGGCACTTGAGTTAGCACATTTAGTCTTTGTTACCACAATACTTGATTCAATCATTTGATTCATTCACACAGTCCATGTAATTATCTAGTAACATAAAATTAGAATTAGCACCAAAGAGATTTAACACATCAAGATTTACAAACAAAGTATTGGTTCCATTAATCTCATTTATAAGATTAAAAAGATACCTCATTTATTACTCAATCTCTCTAGTTATCTATCTTAAAAACTTCACATCTACATCTAACAACACTTTATAATCAAATCTAAGGGTTATTTATAAACAAGTTAGCCCCTTCTTAGGTTGCATCATTAACACATTAGAGACAACAAGCCAATGAATGTTTTTAAAAAAAATAAGTCTTGGTGAGCCCTTACAATTAAATCTATTTTGAGATGGGACTAATATCCCCTTTATACTCTCTATGATATATATTCACTTTCATGTTCCTCTTCTCTTACAGACTAGTACTAAATTTGCACTTGAGTAATCTTCTATGCTTCTATGAACTGCTTTGTAATTATCTACACTTTTTGTGACCTTGTATTAGTCTTGTGTTTTTTTAAGTCATGCATCTTATGTTCCTCATTATTCTTTTCCTTGTCTTTTACAACTTGATTTTCTATTTCAAGGTATCCCACATTGTTATTTAATGTCTCTCTTTTGTGTCATTCTCTCCCACAATAAGATCCTTTGTGTTGTTCTCATGCCCTTGCATCTCCATGCCATGGTTCTAAAATACTTAGAATATATTATTACAAAATTTGGAGTCCAACAATCCATCCAAGTTGAGAAGCACATTATGAGCAACCCATTATAATAGGTTGTATCAGTTTCTATTTTGTATTCTCATGTTCATGTTGACATTTATGTTAGTTTTTTTTTCTTAGCACTTCTTGTAGCATTTGGCAAGATGGGTAAATAGGCACTCAATTGAGAGAGAATTCTAAACAAGTTTTTCCAAGTTAGGCAACATTAGAGAGACATGTTGGTAAGCTGAAGTGTTCTTCCAAAAGGAAGATGAAGTGGCATGAAATCAACATGAGAAGTGCTTCCATGGTGAGAAACACCCAATAAAACCACTATAATTTTATGGATGAATGTTGGCATCCATTTTATCTCATTGAAATATGTTTTTTTAATATATGTGTAATTATTGTATGCACATTTTATAAAGACCCAAATTTAGGCATTGTTTTTAAATGGAATTATGTTTACAATCCATGTATAGTGTATTTGATTATAAGACCCCAATAAGCATAAATTATACAATTGGTGACCTATTATGACACCACTTACTTACTATGGAATAAAATTTTCTGCGCTTGTTGAGAATGTTGAGAAACAAGGAGAATGTAAAAAACATCTCTTAATGGGAGAGATTTAACTGAGCCTACAATAAATGAATAGAAGTGGCTAAGATAATATACCAAGAAGAATACAAAGACATTAAGAGTGAAAAAGGTCATCTAGTAGGGATGGGAGGGAGTCATGAACTCTCTTTATAACCTAGGTTTGTAGGTATCAATTTGGACAATCAACCTCTAAGAGAGAGAAACAAATATGAGCCTCATGTGATCATGGATTAAGGTCAAAATATTCCTTCTGTTGATTTTTTTATCCTAAATTATTTGATGAGTTGTAGGAAGAGGTTGTTCTTGACAGAAGAGAGGGGAATGAATCAAATTTTTGGCGGTCCAAAATTTTTTAGTGGGGAGGGGTGATCCAATAGGATCTCCACTAGAGACCAAATCAGATGAGATCAAATCTTCCAAAAACTATCCACAAATTGAATAGCTTGTCTAGATATTTCCAAATCAATCATAACAAGGTCAAATAAACATCATATGTGAAAGTTATGATCTATTGAAGATGGTAACAAACAATAAAAATTAACATAGTGATGACAACATTAATTGACTGGACCTGCACGACCTAGCATGTAGACCAATCATAACCTTTAATGTGGCATTCACAAATATCTACTAAGTGTTAAAAGTTACAAGACAAGTTCCATGTAATACATGGTCTCATGACCAAGTTACAAGGGATGAAGTTTATCTCTTAAACAACTTTTGATTGTTATCCCTACCAAAATGGGATAAAACATTATCCAAAGTGCCAAAAATTCCTCCTCATGAGCTAATGCATGGGATTTGGAGTGGGGATCGACCCCCTCACCCTACTTGGCCTATTTTTAAGGCCCAACAATAATCTATGCCATATTTGGCAAACCAAATTCAAGACTTTGTATTTATACCTTGATTTTGGGATTTCTTGCTAAAAACAAAGGATATGAGGCATTTTCCAAGGGGATTTGAATCCCTAACCATATGAAAAAGGGATAAATATTTAACCCATAAATAAATGCCTTGGAAACTCTATAAAAGGCTCAATATTATAATTAAAAAAATAGATAAGAAAGTTTGTAAGCTTTAAGACCTTGTAAAGGAGAACAAGAGGAGAAAGCAAAGTTTCTAAGTCTAATATTACATGAGTAGCACATTGAAGGATAATAACCCATTGCACAGATCTCCTAGAGACATTACAAGG
This sequence comes from Torreya grandis, assembly GCA_037957365.1. Taxonomy (NCBI): domain Eukaryota; kingdom Viridiplantae; phylum Streptophyta; class Pinopsida; order Cupressales; family Taxaceae; genus Torreya; species Torreya grandis. The sequence goes on from JARHVA010000213.1 coordinate 511,415, forward strand.
AAATTATAGCCCCTTATTCAGAGACAAACCAAATTTTCATGTCCATATTTTGAGAGTATCAATTACATTCCAAGAGTCATTGCATAGACCTCTAAGAGACATTACAATGAACTTGTGGATCCCCTCATTTGGGAGAGATACACAAGATATAGTTCAAAAGATCCATATCCAAAGCTAGACTTCCTAGAGGACATCAAATACTTGTTTGTCTATTGAGAGCCCTTTATGGATAATTTGATGTTATAAATGATATTTTTGCATCATTTAATTTATCATTTCAGCCTTTGAACGGACCCAGAGATGTAGAGCTATTTTGGGTAAAATTTGTTATCGACTTAGTTTGTGGATTTTCTTTGTTACTCAGCACTTGATTTAAATTTAAAATTTAAAATACTAAATTTTATTAGTTTAAGCCAATTTTCATGTAAAAGTATGGGAAATTGAAAAAGTCATTAAAGTGTCTTGAAACTAGGTTTTTAGTGAGTGTTAGCATAAATTTCCATTTTCGGATCAACCCATAAAATGTAACAATGCAAGGCACATATATAGAATAACCCACAAATTTAATACTAATGTGTCATGATCACATGAGATAAATGAATATGTGGCAATCCCCATAAGTGAATATGTATATGGGAAAGCACTATGCCTCCCATTGTATGACAACTCAATGGTAGAAATATATGGTAATAAATGTATCATTAGTGATTATTTATCATGTGTCATGATAACTAAAAGATTTAAAATTTGAAGAATCAATGTAAATCCATGAGTGAAAGGGGTATAATAAACTCCATATGTATGATATGTTGATAATAAATATGTGTGGGTCTATAGAGACATAAGTTTGATATTAGACACTTGAAAATATTAGTTTTAACATATTCTTGACATACATGACTTGTGCATACATATATAGTCTTACGTACCCTTTTCACTATCTATTTACCTATCTATAAACTCAGCCTTCCTAATTTTCCATCATTAATATGTAGGATATTCCTAGTCTGTGCCAATATGATTTATTATCCTAAGCATACTTTCACCATATACTATATCATTGTTTCCTCCATCCTATATAGTGTCAAAAATAGTCAAACACTATTAGTTAAAATTAGTTTTCACCTTTTTTGGTAATTTCTCAAGTTCCTCAAACATATATTTTTCAAATTAAAATCCATTCCTTGTATTGATACACTTTTTTGGCATGTTAGTTATAGGGGTAAATTACCCAAAGAGTCATCTATTTATACACATCAAACCTAAATATATTCCTATCTAGAAAAAATCTAGCTCTCACTTGGTTCTACTTGGAAAAATACTGGCACGTTGAGAAATATACTTGAACATCCTTAAGGGAATATACTAAAGCATCCAACTCTAAAAATTCTTCAAAGGAATAGTCACTATTACAAGGTTGAACACTTGAAGTAAGGTCAAAGTTGCATGTTTTCAAGTGTTGAAATCCAAAGAGTTGCATTACATTCTTGCGGATCACTATTGAGAACACGTACACATATGTGGGAGAACTATATGCATTTTAATCTCTCTTTGTAGTATTGGAACATAGGAAATGCTCAACCAATCAACAACATGTGTTTAGGGTTGTTCAACCAATATTTATAACCTTTTTTATACTTCAAGAAAGTATCAAATGTGAAGCTAGCGTTTCAAGACAAAATTATAATCTATGTACTAAACTGAGGATAAAAAATTACTTATGAATCATCTTGATAGGAAGGCACAATGATTTATGGTCAAACAAACCCAAAAAAAAATTAGGACTTTTTTGATAGATAGTCATCATATTAGGTCACCTCAGGTGTCTTATCATTTACCAACAACATCTTGATAGATTTTAAAATTTCTAGTCTCCTAAGTTGAGCAACCACAAATCCATTACATTTTTTTGACAAATATGCATAGACATAGAGCATAATATGAAATAAATAATATAATTCACCTATCAGCTTGTCAATTCTATAAATAGTAAGCTCAATATCAATATTATTTTTACATTCAAATCTATGTAGGGAATGATATATCTTATTTAATTTGAATATTTAATAATTTTGATGATTTATATCACTATATAAAAAAAATCATAAAAATCTAGTGAACTTGTCCATTCGATTGAGCATGAAAGGTTATATATTTGTATCCCCTTAGGGTTTCATCTTTCCTTCTTAGGGTTTCAAATTTCTCCTATATTCAAGTTTGGATCTAATTTCTATTTTTTCACATAATCATAATAGAAAATATAATTGATGTGGATGGTAATAAGGGAAATTATTATATTTATTTTCATGATATATTGGATGATATAGATCAAACTGAATTAGAAGAATATCTTAAAATGAATCCATGCATGTTTGATGCATTGTTACATGTAACTAGAGATGAAATGAAAAATGTTTATAAAGAACCTACATTTGAGGGAAAAAAATAGTATTATTCATTTATATTAATTAACCTTTTAGAGGTAATGAATCTAATATAAGTTTTTAGACCATTAATCCTACTAATACTATTCATATGTCCACATTGATGGTTACACGTGATTCCCATTCCTAGTGTGGGGGTAACACAAGGCATTTATCAATTTATTATGGTTATCCCTACATAGCATAATTTGGTGCCTCCTAGGATAGATACTCATGTGACATCATATATTACTATAAATTATTCTATGTGTGCTTCTCACATCCTTATGAAAACTATCCTTGATCTTCAAGCTAAGGTTTTATAATTGGCACAAGGTTATTCTAGAGTAGACCATTTGACTGTTTCTCAAGCATTACTAAAAATTAAGTTGACCATATGTATTTCATTGTATCCCTTACCTATAACATTTGTGTCACCTAAGCTTATATTATATGATGGTAAATATGATCCAGGACAACATCTTAGAGCCTTTCACACATCATGGCTGGTATAAACATCCAATGATAATTTTTTGACCTAGTTGTTACCAAGGACTCTTAAATATTATTCTTTATTTTTTATGACCTCCTATTCCAATTAGTGCATGAATTCAATCATTTGGATGATCAATTAATAGCACACTTTTCAATAAACATTAGTGAGAATTTTTACTATGCTCAAATTGAAAAACTTAAGAAATGAGCCAATAAAACCATTAGTGATAATGTTATTCATTACAAGACTATTCTCTATAAGATGATAAATCTTATGGATCATAATGAGTTACAAGATATATTCAAGAAAATTTTTATTTCTCAATTGCATGATTCCATTATGTTTAAACTTTCCAATATTTTAATGACTTATTCCATATGATCAAGGACAATGAAGTTAAAATCCTTGTTTTGAATAAGGTAAAGTATGGGTTCAATACTCCAACATATTTTTGTGTAAAATTTTATATAGAATAAAATATAAAATATAATGCAAATGATACTAAGAATTAGGGAAATTTTAAATTGTTTAGACACTATATCTGAATTATATAGCACCTCATTATTATACACTTGGAAAATATAGACCTTGGTTGTCCTCTTAGTTCTATACCTTTTTCATTGTTGAAAGGCTCACATACACTATATATGTATGTACATTTATTATCTCTTAGTCCAACCAATGTTATTATGATGACTCAGACCTTATATCATATTCATAATGCTATAAACCGACTTATCTTCTATCTCTACAAGTTTTGGACCTGTGCCTATTTTTTAACTATCTAGACACTTGCATCCTAGTCAAATGCCTACATCGATGCACATGAGTTATCCCAATGCAAGTGTATAATGCCATAAATTCATCCTTTTTTCAAATGAAATATATCTATATGGTTGACCTAAGTGATTTAAAGTGAGATATTCTCCAAAAGGATGGTATATATTCATGATCAATCCTTAATCATTCCTCACCTAGTACAAACCTGGCACAAACCAAAAAATTCACAAGAAAACTTACCAAAAACATTCAATTAGCCATTCATGTGAGTAATAGATTCTATATTTTCCCTTATTTCCATATCAGTCATAGGCACACATCTACATGTTTTAAGTTACAAGCTAAGTCATTGTTGTACTTGTTTATCACATATTGCATCCTTATACACACATAAGCCCACATGTAGGGGAGAACTACATGAGTCTGAGTCCCTCTTCATAGTAGTGGCTATATAGGTAGCACCCACTAATAGAGGGTTCTTTAGGGTTATCTCAAGATTGTGATCCCACTAACCCATTTTTTTCATAATCACTATGAAGATGAATATCTAAGGTTTTACTATTTGACAAGGATCAATAGTCCATGAAATAGATATGAACACATCAAAGTGAAGGTGACACATAAACTAATACATTATAGGTGGTTACATCAAAATCTTATAGGTATGATATATTAGATACTTGTGTTTAGGTTATATATAAGTGTCAACACAACCATCTAAGGTTGACACAAGTGTTTGAGGTCACATAAGTCTTTAATCCATAATTTGATGGCAGTCCCAAAATCTAATTCTAGTATGATTCCTGTTTGTTCTAGATTTAGATTTGTATTAGCATTAGAACTAGCTAAGTATTTAATTTTCATTATCATTGCAATATATATCATATCTTTACTTTCTATTTTTACCATATCATAGTATATAAAATTAGAATATTATTTATCTGAGTTTGAAAATTAATTGGCTTACTATAAAGATAGTCCATCACCCTTATGCCCTAGGCTATCTCTATCCCCTTTAACCCAATATTATTCAATATATATCTTAGGGTTAAACATTTGGTGAACCTAGCCTTTTAGCATCATTTTTTCATAAGAATTCTATATTATATTTTTATTGCCTAATTTTCCCTAATTTTTGGTTTCTTTCTCTCCCTCTCATGGACGGTGTTGATTAATTTGATGACTATGATTATGAAACTCTCTAACTTTCTATCAAAAAGGGGTAAAAAATGATTATTATTGTATTCTTTCAAGTGCAAGACCATATAATCTGAAATCTTTGAATGGTGGTAGCTACCATCCCCCTAATCATGTCTATGCTTATACCATTTCAAGAGATGAGTTGCTTCATCTTAAGGAAGATTAAAAAAACTTTACCTTTACCTTTATTTAATCATGACAACTTTCAACTCCATAACAATATCATGGAGGATTCGTAAACTAGTCATAAGGGGGATATTCCTTCAACTAAATTGATTCTAACCCATATAATTCTAGCATTCCCAAATAATATCCCCCTTATCAAGAGTGATGATTATTTTTCCATTCATTTGACAATAAATGTTTTTGAAAGGCTAATCAAGACATCATGGCATCCTTATCGAGTAACATTAAGGCACCAAAAAGAAATAAACTTTACAAACATAAAGCGAAAAATACTCCTAATGTTCCAAGCTCTCCAAATGACATACTAAAGGTAATGCAATTCAGAGATCCAATACCAAATTACTAAAGTATCCTAAATTCAATGATTCAAAACTTGTACTTATTATCCATGAGGTTGTTGATACTCATATGCATGGATTCAAGAGAGACGGTGGATTAGAATCAATTATAACACCTATGCTAAGCACCACTATTCCCATGGAGTATCTTACTTCTATGATAAACACTATTGGGGATCTTCAAAAATAGGTTTCTATACTTCATATGCAAATGGTTTTCCATGATACTAATGAAAATGTTACTTCAGTCAACAATCAACCTCTTGCACAATGTAAACTTGAATATCCTTATACACATGGTTTTGAATTCCCATATTTACCTATCTTTTGGCATCATAATGATACCTTTGAGCACATGATTAATTATGTTCATTACTTTAGTCAATGGGCAAAACATGACAAAATATTACTAAAACTATTCCATAGGATCATTTCTAATGAAGCTCATAATTGGCTCTATAGTCTACCACAGGGTTCCTTAACCACTTTTTCACAATTGTAAGATGCATTCTTCATGGATTTCAATGTCCATAAGGTGCCATAAATTACATTATAACATTTGCAAAAAAACAATCAATGTGATGATGTATCCCTTCAAGATTATACCATTCAATTCAAAAGTACATCATATGCGATAGCATTTAGACCTTCATATTTGGATTTATAATTAATTTTTAGTATAGGTCTTGTTTTTCCATTAAAAGAAGGAGCATTGCACAAACAATATGAGTCATTTACCCATTTATATGTGGATGTACATAGATATGATTCATTCATACTTACTCATCTAAAGGAGTTTAATATATCCCCTTATAAATACCAAATTTTTATACCTCACACAAAGGAGGGAGATGAATTACCAAATGAACATTATGAACAAACATGTGGTGTTCCTAATCTTTATATGGGAACTTTATAAAATTTACTTAATATGGGATCATTCCAAGGCCCACATACTATACAAACACCCCAAGTGGAACAACCTAAAAAAAATCCATGCTAACAAGATTTAAAAATCACATTATTCATGGATGGTGATTATTTTTGTCATAACCATATTGATCCTACACAAATAAAAACTACTTGCAATGTAAGACATTTTCAATAGCTTGGATTTGATCTAAAAGACTTATAAAACAAAGTAATTTGGAAAGACTCCCAAGGAAACATCATAATACCAATTGCTTATGGTCCTAAAATAGTTCAAACATGGGTTTGGGTTATGATTGACATTGGACACTCTTTGGTTATATCAAATGGATGCTAAAATTGACCAAATTCAACAAGGTATATCTTTTTCTCATGAAGGCAAATTGATCCATATTCCAAATGATACAATTGCTTGTTATACTTCAAATGTCAATCATGAGGAAAAACATGTTATGCACCATTTACACTTATCCAACCATGATTCAAACAATGTGAAAGATCCAACTTAGGGTTACAAGGTGTCATATTCCAAAAAAATAAAAAAACTTCAAAAATCCAAAAACATTTGTAGCATTCATAGGTTCTATTAGCTCCTTAGAATCTATATTTTTGATTCCATGTTGGTAGATGGTTTATCATTTATTTATATATACACATGTGTTTCATGCATATTTTGAGTGTGATACAGGCATACATAGGTACATGATCTATGCACTTTTGGATGTTGGGCATTCCCTCTACTTATGTCATGTGGACATTGGGGGCATCCATTTTTTTAATCATGATACATCCAAGTTATATTATTTTATGATTAATTTATATTATCATGTTTGATCTTACATACTTACACATCCTTTATTCATGCTTATATATTTTGTAGTGTACTTGATATGCTATGTTCTTAACTTTTTTTCTAACATATATGATAAATGGGCTAGTATGCTATGTTTATGATGGTTGCTTATTGTCCATGCTTTCCTTTTGCAATTCATTGAGTGTGTTCCTTTCTTGATATTTTCATGCATTGTATTGCTTATTCGATCATTTTAATATGCTCCATTGATCATGACCCCCGTACCTATGTTTTTATATTGTGACATTTCCATATGTCATTGCTTATTATATAGACATTTTAATATGTCATGCTTTATTTTATGGACATTTGAATAAGTCATGTCCCTTTGATTGTGCATCATTTCAACATGACCCTTATTTTAGGTCTCCTTAGAAAATTGGATTTTGATTTATTTCTACTATCTAGATGTTTCTATGATCTATATCATGCATCTTATGACTTGATGTGATCACATACAATGTGCTTTAGTGATATATCTACCTATATATATATTCCTTATATATTCTAAATGATATATTCATAGTTTACATGGTTATATTATCCTTTTGAGGTAAGGTAACTACTATTTGTTAATTCTCCTCACCTCAAGAAGGGTGGCAGGGAAGGAGGAGGGAGTGGGGGATAGGGGAATATTAGTGGGGCCATGCCATAGAGGCATAGACTCCACATTCTTCACAGAATCAGATTGTAGTGGGGGCATATTTTGGAAAGATGTTCTTTACACTCATATTAGTTCTCAATTTTAGATATTTAGTGGGGGCATGTTTTGGTAACATGTTCTTCACACTCATATTAGTTATCAATTTTAGATATTCAGTGGGGCATGTTTTGGTAACATGTTATCCACACTTACACAATTTACAAACTAGCCAAAACTCACAAATATATGATTCATATACACAGTTGTGGCAGAATTTTATACATTGGTACCATTGTTATACCTAGGTTTCAACATGAGACATTTATAAGGTGCATATGAAATTTAAATATCACCTAAATTATAAAATCAAATTTCATAATTTAAACTACTTCTATTGATTTTAGCTCACTAGGTTGGACTGTTATAGACTATATTGAACCAATCTACTATAGTAGTTGGTTCACTTTTGGTATGGTTGAGGTGATTAGATCACTCAATCTTTCCAAGTTATAATTTGGAATTGATTACATCATCCAATCTCACCAGCTTTATAGTGTGAGTTGATTTGGTTCACTCATGCTCACTAGGTTATAAGTATGATTGGGTTGCATGGTTGAGCTAATCTCAATTATCAGGTGGTAATTTACCTTTTTATTCAAAGTTTGGGGGCATGTGTCCTCAAATATTTATATACATATGCATTTTACATATCTATATTTGGCATAATATCAGTTTCA
>JARHVA010000213.1:525000-545000 GCA_037957365.1 Torreya grandis
TAGAAAAGTCTAAAATCATATATATTTAATGGTAGCATGGAATAACTATACATACAACTCACACTTGTAGGTTCACTATTGACTTCAAGACATTTTTTTGGAAAAAGAGACATGTTCTCTAACCACACAAGATTGGTTATTGAATTTGGTCACAAGCTTAAAAAAAAAAAATCTAACATAAGCAATGTCAAACAATGTTTCAAAACCACCCTATTTCATAACCATGAGGAGGATATCAAATTGTGAAAATTACAAAGTTTTTAAGAGATGATAATGCTTAGAACTACCTATCACAAGCACATAAACAAAAAATCAATTAAACAAGATAAGATCACAAACAAGCTACCTACACTTTCCTGGGGGCATTGAAGGCTTAGAAAACCAGATTCATTATCAAATGATAGTTCTCAAACCTGTATACACAAATCATTCTATTTCTTGTCCTCATAAACACATATATCATTCTCTTCCCGATGATACTATCCTTCTACCAGCGAAACAACTTGTGTTGTAATCACACACTTAGCAAACCAAATGAGTTATTAAACTAGGTTAAGATATCAAAAGAATATGATAATGATTCTCAATATAAACATCAAATCGATTTGCTAAACATGATCAATATAGGAATGCCAAATCTATCTTGTATTGATAATTAATTTTCATGATAAAAAGCAATGAATTTAATCTAACTAATCATTCATTAGTTATAAACTTATTCAAATCATTAAAACAATAGATATGTAAGCAAATATACAACAATCAATGTCTAATCCAAATCAAATCTACGTGGCACATAGTGCCACTTATTATAATGGAAAGCAATTAATAGTTGACTATAAAATCAGGATGTGACACTTTCGACAGTGCCAAAATTTGTCAAGGTGGGAAACGACTCAAAAACAAAGATCAAAATGAATTGCAAACTAACTAATTAGATCTTAAGGCAAGATTTTTTTTAATTTGAGGTGTTCATGAGAAAATGTGGAAGATGCAAGACTTTGAAGGTCCAAATGTGAAGTGAAAGCATACCAATAATATCCAAATATAATAAAATGAACCAAATTTATGAAAGCGTAACAAAATGACTATGACTACATGACTTGTACCAAAATTAGGTCTCTAAAAGGGAGTGTTTTCTCTTTAGCTTCATGGGTTTTCATGAGAAATAGGATATATGAGTTAAGAATCACATCCTAGAAGAACTTGAGGTGAAAAAAAAAGAACCACCAAAATTTCAAACTACAATTGTATTTAAGGTTGCAAGTCAGGGTTTTGAATTTTGGCATCATGAAGAAATGGACCAAGGTTTAGTCCACTAGTTAGATTGAGAATATTTGACCCAAGCTCTTCCATTAAACCAATCATAATCCATTTTTTTATCGCTTACAACACTTTCCTTCTACTTTCTTTGAGCTCTTCTTGTTGTATCCTATTTACGTATTAATCAAGATAAATGTTAACACAACCAAATATATTTTTATTTGATGTCAAGGCCTCCAATATGTCTTGTGATGTGCAAAAGTTAATCATGGAGGAGTCGTCTTGATTAAACCAAGCACATTTTAGGGATATGTTTGGGAGTCATAAATCTTGACGTATGAAATTAGATGTTGTTTGGATGCCATCTTCTCAGATTCTAGTTTATCCTTTAACCCATAGGTTGAGGACTTTAACATAAGCCTTTGTCTATCTCCTTCAACCTTTTCTTATATTACTACTAATTCAACTAATGGATATGATTTCTTGTTATTTTTCAATGCTTAAACCCGTGAATTTAGACTCGTATATTTCACTTTAAAAATTAAATCCTTTTGTTTTTCTTTACTAGTCACTATCTCGACTCGATAATGGGTTCTTTACAATTATTAATAAATATATAATGTAGATAGGTAATCAATAACAACATTGCACATTAGAAAGGGATAATTTTGGATTTATAAAATAAATTTGTAAAAATAATTACCAACGAAAAATGTATTGGTATCAAAAAGATGTTTATTTATTGGTGAAGTTGTTTGGTGCACAAAGAACCCACCAAATATTAATTGTTATCAAAGGCAAAGACCCAACACTATAACCTATAAAACCGAGTTTAATTCTAGCGCATTAACCCCTTATATGATTGTTAAAAATGTGCGCTTGTTCACCTTTAAACAAAAAGATGTGTATTTGTCAAACAAAAATAATAATCAAGGGGAAGGCACGCCATCATACCAAAAACTTGTCTAACAAAAAAATGTGAATTATCTCAACTAATAAGAACTCAATATTATATTGATTATAAAAAAATTACTATTTTAAATATTTAAAATTGTTTTGATAAATAAAAAATTAAAAATTAAAAATAAAAAATAAAAATAATTAAAAATCACGGAATACAATATTTGTTTTTCTAGGAAAGAAATTAAAAGTATTAAAAATTTATTCTTCGAAAACAAAAGTGAAAAAATTAAAGACTATTAACAAATCTATAAACAAAATCTTTCTAAAAAATAATATATTAATTTCAATCTTCTCTTCTCTTTTCTGAATTGAAATTTTTTATTTTACGCATTTAAATCCAAAAAATTCTTATTCATTATTATACTCTCCCAAAAAAAAACCTAAACTCAAAACCTTAAAAAGAAAGAAATCCAATAAAAAGACTAGTAATATTTTGATCTGAGAGTTCCCAAAACTACAAGATTGGCAAATATTTACACTACTACGGAGGCTTCCACAATCCTGTCTGATGTCTCTCCCCACTGGGGTATGGTAGCTGTCCTCTGTAACCTTACTTCTCCAACCAAAAACTTCTTGGATTTTGTTCACGGAAACACACAAAAAGTGTTGAATAACCAGTCTTCATTAACTTAGAAACAAATTCCAAGCAGATCGAGTTGGCTTCATCTACAAAACACAGAGAGTCTTAATATTCGAGCAGCCTGTTTTCCCTTTCTCAAAAATTCACATATGGAGAACTGAATTCCTCCAGATCTATTTCCTGATTTTGAAAGAAGCAAGCTTCTTGATAAAAGAAACTTTAATGAATCTCAGTGCACCTTCGCCTGCTTTTGAACCCCTCGAAGTTGAATTACTACACGAGCTAGCACAAGAATTTGTGTTATTTAGTTTAGGCTGATGATCAGAATTAATTGTGGGCTTACAACATTGTTCATGATCATCACCCCAGAAATGAGCCTCCTTTCGCTTGGCTCTGATGGCTTCCAACACCTCAATCCGATCTACCATTCCCACCACTGTTACTTTTTGATGCTCTAAGCTTGCCTCCACTGAGTACAATCCTGCATTGGAAAAAGAAAAAAAAACTAAATCCAACAATCTCTACGATATACTGTAGTCAAGCATTAGCTTCACTCTTCGTTCTGTGAAGATAGATTCAGTAGTGAATTGTAAAAAAACAGACAAAAACTTAATCCACACAAATGAATCCAGAGGTATATTATTCATTGTTACTCTGTAAAGAAACCAAAATGAAATCTAAAATCTCAACATTTTTATGTTTTTTCATACCAGTGTACAGAATCTTTAAAAAAGGGAAGATTTTTTTTTACCTTTTATATGGGAGAGGGCCTTTCTGATCTTTCGTTCACAGCCAAAAGAATACATCGGTACTCTCATTTCTACCTCTTGTGCCTTCACATTCTGCTAAACATAATTATTCAAATTTAGTGCCATATACACTCCTGTTCACTTCATGGTAACAAAATAATAATATTATTAGAGATTAAATATGAGATTTTGATTGACATTTAGAATTATATTTTATAATATACTATCATTATTCTCATCTTAATAATGGATCATAAAATATGATCAAAAACTTCCTAAACAATTTTAATCAGAAGTCTGTTAACAATTGTTACCTTTCCACTAATAACAGGAACAATTTGCAGATTTGACATTGGATCTATGCAGACCTTGATGATTGTAGTTGAATCTAAGCTACTGTGATTTTAGGCTTCGATTGAAGTGTGTGGAGCCCTTTACGAGAAGAAGACGAATAATTATGCTGCGTCTAATAACGAGTATTGGACGATCGAGATGTATTCTTTGTATGTATATATGTTTGTTTTTAAGGAAAGCTCCGTTCCGTATATGTATGTATATATGTTTGTAAGGAAATCTCTATGTATGTATATATGTTAGCTCTGTATTTATGTATATATGTCTGTCTTAAAGCAGAGGTCTTTGCAAAGCCTATCTTCTTCTTGTCATTAAAGTACCCTTACAGATGAAGATTGGACGGAAAGATTCCCGGTATAAGTCTATGCTTTATAAAAGAGATTCTTTTGTTTCTTTCTGCGATTGCTTTATTCTGTAGCATTAGGTATTTCCCCTTCTTTATAAGGATCCCCCTTTCATCATACCCAATCCCCACATTATGGTATGGTATGGTATAATGTCATGAATTAGACATACATTCCAGACGGTAAAGTTATTTTTTATTATATTTTTTAAAGTTTATTGAAAGGGATTTTTTTTTTTTTTAATTTTTTTTAAGTTATAAAAAAGGAGAGAAAATCTGGTAAGTAATGATAAAATCGTTTTTATATAAATTTATTATTCGATAAGATTAAGTGAAAATATTTTAATAAATTAAAAAGGTTAAGAGTTTGATTGGTAAGGATAATGGTTATGCCATCTACAAAGATATAAATTTTCTTAGATATTTAATACATTTAAAGTTAGGTTCAATCACTAATTGACTTTAAAAGAATAGATCTCCCTAATAATAAAATGAAAATGTAATATTAGATTTACAATTAGTTAAAATGTTGTAATCAATTACAAGATCCTCTAATTGTATTAGCAATATTAAATATACCGCATACTCAATATATTATAATTAACAATTAAAATCTAATCTTAATATATTTTAATCAATTATAATTAGCTATTAAGATGTACACTCAACATCATATTATCCTTTAAAAAATAAAGATACTAATATAGATCAATTCTTTCCATATATATAGATAAATAGATAATAAATGTATCTAAATACATAAATATTTTAATGACTATTTTTTTTCAATAATATTTCCAATTAAACGATATTCATTTTTTAATAGCGATCCTAAAACATATATATTAGTGAATAGTGATATACACTCACTCTTTTTAATTTAATGATTAATTCAAACATTAGATTCTATGATATCAAATCTTAATATTATGTGTGGGAGGATATTTTTTTTCAATATGGTAAGAGGATTTTGAGAGGGATATAAAATAAGGGGTTCAGTTTTGAAAGAGACAAAAGATTAAATAAGTTGAGAAAGAAATAGCGCAAACAAAGATAAAGTTCCACAACAAAAAAAAGAAGAAAACCCAACCAAGATGGAAATAAAGAAAACAAGAAAACAACACTACTGATCAAGTGTAAAAGAGCAACAAACTAACATAGCCCAAGAAAAAAAACTGAGGGTGAAAAGCTTACTCCAAATATCCAAAGAACATGAGTAGGGAGAAAAGAATTAACCTAGGTAGAGTTCGTTCTCCTCCCTCAAATGAGAAAGATCTTTCAAAGTCCATTAATCGCCATCTTTCACTAAGATATCCACATTCAATTTGATCCTTTCAGTTTTTGATCTTCGCTCTTTCCTTTTAGAAGTAGCTCCCACATCAATTCTTTGTTTTGCACAAGTTTGAGAAGAGGTGGGGACCACCTCAATCCATTGTGAAGAAATTGGGGGTGGGATGGGAACTAACGGCACCTTCAAAAGCTCATTTTAATGAGGGGGAGCCAAAACTTTATTCAACAACTCCTTCTAGGGGGTAGCCCCACCATTGTGAGAAATAAAAGAAGGTTGAGAAGAGACATGTAGATGAAAAACTTGTCATGATTATGCCACTAAAAACCCTAGTTTATAACCCCATCCTCCTCCTTCCAAATCGATCGAGAGTATAATGAAGCAAACCCACGAGACTTATAAGGACACCAACCACTTTATGACCAAGGGAACTGCAATGAAAGAAATGAAAAGGAAGCCCTTCATAATTGAGAAATTGAAGCCATGCACCTTGAATGGAGCTCAAGCTAACAGAGTAGAAGAGAGGTTTGGAAAGATTGAGGAGAGCACAAGCTCTCACAAATCTACTTCCCCAAGAGGGTTCATCAACTATCACAAAATTTTCCACTCTATTAACTCGTAATTTGATGTTCTCCTCTTTTCTAAGGACAAGGGGAAGGTTATACAATGTAATCCAAAGAGGAACAACAGAGAGATGAACTTTTATTAGGTCAAAAAAAGGGGCCTAGGGGCCCAAAAAACCAAAATTATCAAAAAACTAAAGGGGTTTTGAAGGGCTTTTGAAATCACTTGAAAGAAACCCAAACTAAATAGAGTAAAGGAGTGCATAGCAATGGAGTTCTATAAATTGGAAGCCCCATTAAATAGATCAACAAACAAGAGGAAAGTGCCCACACACTTACCAAATAGGGAAATGCAACCACCATTGAGCTCCATACCATGAATAACATAATTAGGCATAACTAACTCTGGAGAGACTTAAGAAAAAAACACATGGATGTCACCAAGGTGAAGAGGAAAAGGAGGGGGAGGATCAACTAGAGAAGGAACAACATTAGAAGATCATGAAGAAAGTTGAGACTTGTATAAATCATAACACTAATGAAAAGGGTTTGAGGCATTTCTACACTCTGCATTAACTTAATGCAAATGATAATGCATCAAGCTTATCTGACAAGGGAGTGGCATAGACCTTAGGAAGAGGCATAACACTAACAATAGAATGGATAGAAGGGCCTTCCCACTTCCCATCTTCATTTTCCTTAGGTAGTGAGCTCCTTGCATGCTTGACCATAGAGGCTATTGGTTGAAGAAGAGAGATAAACACTAGAGTAGCTTGACTAAAAAGAGGAAGGCGAAAAACAATGGCTACAAAGCTACTTCTATGGGCATTTGATAGATCGTCAACTACATCTAAATCCAGAAAATAGCCATTAAAATGACCAACAACTCCTGATATGTATTTAGAATTGAAGCAACCATTTTGTGTTTCAATTGGAGGTGAGAGGTGGTCAAAAAGTTGGGAGGACTGAGAGATGACATCAGATTGGGCCTTAGACACCCCGATACACCTATCACCTACCTTAGATTTATCAGAGATAAGAAATCCTTTTTGCAACCTTAGAATGCATCCCTTCAACTCCACACTATTGAAGAGATCTAAGGAACAAGACTCCCTCATGACCATAACCTCCTTTTAAAAATCATCAAATTCTGAATCACAAGTAGATGCTAGAGCCCTGGAGAAGCTGGACAAATGAACATTAATAGAGGAACGAACCAATTTTTTTATTTTTAACTTATTTTTCCCTCTCATTTTGAACTTGCTTGGAACATTTTATAATAGACCAATCGTGTGTGGGAGTATTATTACCTTTATCGAGTATTACACTTACATCATGAATGCAATAGGCTCTCTAAAGAGTGTTTTAAAGGAAACCCCATGGGAGGGATTACATAAACTAGGCATTACATAGTGGCGTAGTACCTACAGAGAGTAATTAAAATATCATAACATTATAATAAAGTTATGGTAAAGATATTATCATAATATTAAATTAGAACACTAACACCAAATTTATGTTGCAACTACCTTATGTGTTATGAAATATTTTGATGATGATTATGTATTCAACATTTATATTCAAGATGATTATTAGAAAACAATTTAGAGAAGTAAAAAATTGTTCTATTAGGGTTTTTCCTATATGTGTTGCCATTATCTTTTCTCTATATATAGCTTTCATACCATGGTTTTTGTTGGATCCTGCAAGATAGTCACATTTATTGTCTATTAGAGAGTCTTGTCTTAGGGTGAGCTTATTCTATTTAATGTCTTCCTCTCTATCACATTTGATTGTTGAAGCTATGATGGAGAAAGGTGGAATTATGAGCTATGGTTTCCCCACTCAAGTGACCAAGAAAATTTATCCCCAAGGTGTATCACAAAGTATTGATTCCCAAACCAATGTTATATTGGTTATACCTAAATTTAATTATGCTTGTCAATTGTTGGAGATTTTTTTATTTTACAAGTATTTTGTGGGTCACATCCCCTCTAAAATCATGCTTAAAATTTGGGTTCAAACAGCCTGGACTACTCATGGCATTAATAAGTTAGAGAGCATCCAAAACACGAACAAGGGATTATTCATGTTGTTTGACCCTTTCTAGATTAAGTGTAAAGAGAATAGCCTAATCAACTAAGAAGAAGACTATTCTATAATCAAGGAAATTAAATAATTTTGATTCACATTATATTCTGATATAGTATTAAATTATGAAAATATGATAAATATAAAAAGTACAATGCAAAATAGTGATTTGATTGCTTAATAACGAAGAAGAAATAACAATTATATTATTGAATGATGCAAAATCATATATATTAATGCATGTGCAAAAACAATTAATATGATGCACAACTATGATTCATCAGATTCTTGAAATTAGCTCTTTATTAGCCTGGATACTACCATCAAAACATGGACACAATAATTAATACTTCTATCCTACAATTAACATTTATGTCCACATTGAAGTACTGGTCCTTTTTTAAAATTTTTACATACGTCTATTAGGGTTCCCTATTGCCTTGCAAGTTGTCTATTCAAATTATTACCATAGGTTCTAGATGCCAGTGCAGAGCTCAAAACCCTTACTCTTCCAATTAGGGCATGACACCTTGAAAAATAGGTTTTAGTGGGCTCAAGTGAATTCAAACTAACCTCAAATACCCTACATAGCTAGTACTCTGAAGAGGGCCTTAGACCATTGTAGTTCTCCCCTTATGTGGGCTTGTGTGTGAATAATTATGCAATATGCTATATGTGAGTGCATGTAGTGGTCTAACTTGTAACTTAAAAAATACTACTCATTGGTTTCTCTATACATGATTCATACCTATAAGAATATTATTCCTATGACTGATGTGGAAATAGGGAATAATAAGGTATTTTTTTCAAGTTGGAGAGGTTCTTTTAGATATATGTATACTTGAAAAATACATGTTACTGCTTTCTCATAATGAATGGATTTTTACTTATATTTATATAATATATTTTGAAATTGTCATGGGAGAGCTAAAATAACACTATAGGTTGACCCATACATGTCGCAATATTTACAAATTAGAGTATTTGTGAAGTACGAACACTAGAATTAGAGCTAGGATACTAGCATCAATGCTAGTGTCTTAATCTATATGGTAGTGTTTGAGAGAATAGGAAGTTACTAAAGATATGTAACTAACAGTGAAAGAAATGTGTGTGTGTGTGTGTGTGTGTGTGTGTGTGTGTATATATATATATATATATATATATATTCAAGTTCATATTATGGACTACAGGTGATCTGGGTAATCATAATAGCATGGTTGGACTATAAGATAAGCATTTAGGCATGATGAGATGGTGAACGTGAGCTTTTCAGCACTAGGAAGGTCAGTAACTAAAGGGTTGAGCCATGAGTGATATTTACTAAGTGTACAAGACTAATTTTGTTACATGTTGATTTCACCCTATGACTTATAAACCTTTAATCTATTGATTAGTATGGTTAATGTCTAATTACTATTGCTTTGATTTTTAGCTTTATGACTTATATCATAATGAGACAATAACATTGTTGATTAGAGTACATGATGTGATAATTGTATGTTATATTATATACATTATGGATATGTATTAGTTAGTTGCACATCATTAGGGATATTTATGATGGCTTAGACTAACTACCTACTTGTTGTGATGTGGATGTAGGATAGGTCCTACCGTCAAATCCTGGTAAGAGAGAGCATCATTAGAGAGGATGACTAGATGAAATGATTGGGGAAATATCAATGGAAAATGCTAATAACCCTATACATATACATAATACATTTTAAATGATATTTATGTACAAATGTTAGTGCATATTGCTTATGATTATATTTGTGTGTGAAATTAATTTTAGTATACATTAGATTTCTTCAGTCTAACTAACTTGACTTTTGAATTTAAATCTGAAAAATAATTATTAATTACAATAAAAGTATAATAATTTTAAATATAATTATTTATCAAATAAAAGGAAATTAATGACATAATTATCCTTGTAAAGATTATTTCCTTAAAATTAAAATTATGCATGAAATTTACTTGAAAATTAAGAAAATAGAATTTATTATTATTTTTGTTAAATTAGCATGTTAGCAGGGTAAACTAAAGTGAAATAAGAGAAATTAATAGAAGTTAATAAATTTAGAAATTGAGTTAATGAAATTTGAGTTAATCTTGAAAATACTTGCAGAAGTTACATTTAAAATTAGAGAATAGATTTGATGATTAGTTTAGTCAACTTACCCTATTAGGCAAGTTAGAGAGGAAGAAGACTATGGCTTAGGGGAAGTGAACAATAGTTAGTAAATGTAGAAGAGAGAAAATTATTATGTATGGGATAAAAATAAAATAATGAGTTTTTATGCAAGGATTGGGCACAACAATGAGGAAGGAAAAAATAAGTTTTATAAATAAATAAGAATTTGTGGAATAAAACACATGAGAAAAACACGGAGAAAGGTAGAAAACGGAAGAGAGAAATAGCTAAGGAGAAAGGAAAAACAACAGTAAGAGTGCATTTGATAGGTGGGTTCTATAATTGCTTTCTTGTGTGTCAAATGGGATTTTTTTTAGTGTGAATTAATTATATTTGGCTTGAAATTGATTGTTTAGAACTTGACATAGTTTTAGTGCAACTTTACTATTATTCGCTATGTTGAATTCCCTTAGCCTGCATTTTAAATGTCATATGTGGTGGTATATGTCTTTGGACTTGTGTTTCGTTATTAAATAAAACTGAGTTATGCTAAATAGACCTAGATATTTGTTTCAAGAGTTTGTGCAGCAATTGGTGTATAACAACATTGAATTCATTTGGTCTGCATTGCATATTTTAAAGGGCTACATCCCTCTTTTGCTAAGCTAAGTCGGTAGATGAAGGTGCATTGGATTTATTTAGTTTTGTGTATCATTTTATTAGGAGGCTGCATTTCTATTATTAAATGACCTACATACCATGTAGTAGGTTAACATTTCAATTGTTGGAGTTAGCATGGTAATCAAGTGAACCAGTATTTTATACATATGTTTAATCTTGCATTTTATTTTATTAATGTGTTATAAAAAATAGGGATGCATTTTATTAATAGACCTACATTTGACTCTAGAGTATTTATTTTTAATTTTTTGAAGTTAAATCGCTATACTAATATGTTAGAAGTTGTAGGATATTTTTTATCAAAGCTAAATGCTTAGCCAATTCAATGAAATGCCTTATCTTTTAGAAGAAGTCACTAAGTAGTTTAATCGGAATTGCTGAGGCTTTTACTTGCAACCTATTCATTATTTGTAACACCATTTCCAGTATATAAAAACATTGAAATATAGTGAAAAATAATAAATTATAAATTGCCCAAAAGCTATTAATTAAAATGCCTCTATATAGTTGGAAATCGCTTAGAATATGTATTAAAAAAAAACACAATGAATATATTATATTGAACGAATAATATATTAAATTGAAATCTAGGTTTATAATATTAAACAATGATTTGTAGATATAAAACACTGAGTTTTTTTTTTGGAAAGCAGAGTAATATTTGGAATGTCAAGTTATAAATAAAAACATATACTGATTAATAAAAATATGAACTATGTCTTATTGAAATTGCCAAGTCATAAAGAGAATTAAAAATCCAATCTTAATAAACCGTTGAGTAAATGTATACCTTGTGGAGTTTAAATAGATTAAACACTAGGTTAATAATAAAAAATTCAAGTTTTTATTTGAACACAACCCAGGTAATTAAAATTTCAAACGCCATGTTTTAAGTAAACATGCCTATCACTAATGTAAAACGTATAATCTTTAAATAAATCGCTACTTGTGTATTTGATATCGCTACCTTTTTTTATAAGGAAATTGCTGGGTATGTTTTGAGAAGTGTTGTAAACCGTTGAGTTTTAATAATAAAATGCCCAATCTTGGGCCGAGTCCTTGAAAATGAAGCGTTGCATGTATTGAGGAGATTTGTTGAGCTATTAATGGAATTCGCTAAAGTCTAATGCAAAGCATTGAGTCTTTTAAAATAAAAGAAATTATGTTTCTTTAATTCAAGATTGAGTGTTTAGTAGAACTTTATTATTACCTCAGATTTATGAGTTGCATTGCCAGCTCAAGTTGCATTTTAAATAAAGAGCATCATTATCATGTGATTTTCATTATAATTAAAAAGTTGAGATTAAAATAACGCTGAGTTTTTGGTAGTGAAAATAGTAAATAAATAGTTAGAATACTTATAAATTTGGTTTAATACCAAACAAATCTTTCATGGGTATATTTATAACAAGTTTAAGGACTAAGTTTTATTATGAGAAATCAGTGTAACTTGTATGTATAAGCAAGATTGATATATGTCTTGCGGAACTTGCAAAACAAGTTACAATTAAATGCTTTAAACTAGAAAAGACAAGTTCTTATTATAATTAATAGACTTGTTTCTTATTATAAGAATGCAAATTATAATTGGTTATGACTAGAACCAATTATGTAAGCTTATTTTAACAAGTACGACACCTAAATTTAGAGGAAAGTGATCCTAGTATAAAGCATCGATGTTGAAGGTATAAAATTTTAATAAAAACACATTTATATTGAAGTCATGTTTAATGATACTTTACATGAATATGGATTCATTACATAGCATTGAAAGGATTAAAATGTTTGTATTTGTAAATTTCCATATATAGCTTATTATAATACGATTAGGAATATCCTGATTAAATTTCATTGGTTGATAAAAAACCATTATGTTACTGTTGGTATGCATGCAATGATGGTCCTTGTTTAAAATCAAACCCGAATGGTATAATCCTATGAGGACTATGTTTTTTTTTATATATAACAAATGTTCTAGATTCATTCTTATGCAGTTGACAGGTAAAATGAAAGAGTATGAATGACTGTTGGTATTTATGCATTCAGTATTGAAAGTTTATGTGTGGTACATGTTTTGAGTTGGTTAGTACAAACAATTAATGTGTGCTTAGTGATTATGTTTTCATCTAATTACTATTGTGTAGTATATTCCAAGGTATACCCGAGTTGTAAAATTTTGCACTTTCTTGTTTGATAATTATAGTGAAAGATTGTTTATTCATATTTGAGTAGAGTGCTCATGAACTATGATAGTATGGGATATCATAGAATACCTCAGTTTAAATGTATATGTCCAGATGGTACATACTCTAGCGATATGCTTAGACTCTCACCTAGTTGACTGATTAAAAGTATGTGTTAGCAATACTTGATCAATATATTTTGTAACAATTTGTAGGAGATCATGTACGCACGCATACAACCTTGAGAGTGTAAATGAATGTTAGGTTAGACTTATATGTGTATGTTTGACTTGAGTGTTATACTTTCTTGAATAAAAGCTAATGATTCCATGATTTCTGACTACGTAGTAGGACTGGTTATGGGAAAACTAGTAGTTACGTCTTAGAACACTAGACTATGGTAATATGGGTTATCATGGAGTGTAGTTATTTGGATCTTCTTGTATTAGTTTGGAATCTACATTTTATTATGAATGTGAAACATACTCGAGAGGTATGAATTGTAGATATTATTTCTTGTATGAGTTAAATCAATGTATGGTTTATTCTTGCATTGATAAAATAAAACTATACTTTGCTTACTCCTATGTATCGTATGTAATGTGATATTATTGATAGGATGATGAAATCTATATGAATCTTGGAAATATATACTAAGTTATATATGTTTATTTGAAAATTGTATTGATGATACTAATAGGTAGTGAGATGGATTCCACTAGCCTAGGTAGTACCACCAATAGATAATCTGATCAAGTGGTGTGTTATGAAATTAACTGATCTAAATAATCATATATTATCTGAAAACTTTGGCCAAAGTAATGTTAGATGAACATTTTCATTTAATATGTTTGATTTGTATGATGTGCGATATCATGTTAGAATAGATTTTTGTATGGTACATTACATGTATTTTAGAAATCTTACAGCACACAGAGTACTAACACATCTCACTAGATTTTCAAACTGTTATATCTACATATCCATGAAGGGAGGTCCATTTATTGATAGGGGATTGTGTGTGGGATTGTTGGTCCATTGTCAGAGTGGTAAAACATTCAGATGATGCTCTCCCTCCCCATTGTAGTACTACCCAGAGATGACACTTGAGATTGTCAACAATACATGAATTGGTTTGGTTCAAATCGAGCTCTAGAGAGCTTGGTATCTGTTATTGTATTAGTTTGTATTTTAGAAGAAATTTAATTATATTATGTATTTTTATATTTGAATATCAGTTGTTGTATTTTCAGACCAACCATAGTTGTGTCATGTGATGTTTAGTTTCCTTGGAGTTGTATAAGATTTATGTTGTATGCAGTATTTGAATTTGAAGTATTATTGTTCTTAGTTATGATTTAGATATGTTATGTTGTTTAATTATTAGATATGATTGTTAAGTTAACTATTTAATTTTTAAAAAAAAATTATTGCATTTTCTTAAGTATAACTTGAGCAGTTGTCACAAATTTATCATACAAATACTAGATTTAATATGTACACTTGTGTTTAATATACCTTATCCATGCAGGTGTGATAATGAATAAATCCACCACATGGTATATTCATAACTCCTTAATGGTTATTTCACCTTGAACTCAAGATTATTTTATCTAGATAGAGTTCCCCAGGTTGCCTCTACCTTGTTGGAATTTTATAAATCAAATCGTGACTTCTTGAACCTACAAGAAATTATTCAACCCAACCCAAAAAAAGGGTTAATGTTAAAGTGTATTTGTTTAAATACCTTAAAAGGTTTGTTGACATACAATTTGGTGACTCTCGCCATGCTCATTAGGTTTTATATGTTAATTTTCCCAACAATTTCTTCTATTGTCATTTCATAGATGACAAGATTAAATATTTCCTACTATACTTCCCTCACAATAGGGTGGCACCCAAACCCACTTTTGACAACCCTAATAATTATTAGGAGGATGTGTGGAAAACTATTAGGGAACAAAAAATAATCATAATAAGGGTATTGTTAATCAGAAACATATTAATAGTAATATTCCATCTTCTAGTTTTGTGTGTTAGGCATCATTGTCAAATGCTCAACCTACTAGGGAGTCTCCTCTAGCTACTCAACACTCCAAAGAGCATGTTCAAACTAAATTTGAAATGATAAAACCTATATTATACAACATTCCCATGGCCACTAATGTGATGGCCAAATCGATAAGTTTATTCAGATGTTTTTCCTAATTATTTTTCTCTCTCTTCACATATTTTTTCTTGTCTAGGTGCAATAAATTGCTCATGTAATCCTTCCCGAGAATATCCAGCTTGTTCTCATAGTCCCCTATTTGAGAAACTACATATGAGGAGGAGTGTGTGGTAGAACTTGCAGACCAATGATCGTTTCATCTTCAAGATTTCATGCATTCTAGCAATGCACAATCATTAAAAAAATGGGTTAAAGCCCTAGAGGGCTTAGATTCTAGGGATATGTCATTCAACACCCATATTTTATGAATTATTATTCATGGAATGGTAGGGTTCTAACAGACTCAGCATGTAAGTATGTGGTGTAAAATATAAAAAGTTTGCAGATATGGATGTTCTCTATCTTCAAAAAGTTAAGGTGGTTGATTTCCTTTTATGTGTTGTCAGTAAAGTGATTTGGTCTGACATTATAGTTTTGAAAAAAAATCATGACCTAGTTCATGGTGGCCTTATTACATGTATTTTTATGAAATGGCATTCATATTATGTGGTCTTTGGTTCTAACCCATCACATCATGTCATCTGGGTTCTTTCCAACATTGATAATCTTTCCATTGATATTATTAATGTTTATACCTAAAATGAATCACACAAAAAGAAGACTTGGATTTTTAATGAGTTTTTGGATGCACACTAGACCATTTGTGGCAAGTTTAATATGGTGGAATAACTTGTTGACAAGATGGTCATTTGTCAATGCATTGGTCAACTAACGAAAGGGAATCTTGGCTTTTAATAAAAAAAAATATGGGTTTAATGACCCCAACACCTATTGACATCCCATGTATGAATATTGGTACACATAGACCAATCTTTGAGGTGGATCTAATCATGTGCTCAAGCAACTTGATCACTATATTATCTCTATGCAAGTGTACTTCTCCTTTGACAATATTTTTTCTTTGTTGGTTAAATCCATGCCAAATTTTGTCCTTTCTAACCATTCGCCCATCTACTTTCACATCACTTAGTAGTTGAAATGATAAAAAATCCAAAAAAACTCAATTTTTTATAAATATATCTATGTTAGAGCATGGTATAGCTCACATTCACCAAATTTAGAATATAGTCCCCCAACCAACTCAAAAACTAGGATGGATACAATGGAGGTATAACATGCTCACTCACACTTTCATATTTCTCTAAATTTATGGTCGTCAGTTGGCCAAGATATGGCAGTGCTCTTATTTTGCCACCTCTTTAGGTATGATCCATGTGGTGGTAGTAGTTGATAAAACCCATTATGCAATCCTATATAGGTACATGTGGTAGGATTAAGATAGTACATCCAAATTATAGATAATTACAACGCTCAAGGGGGATCAAATATAAGAGTGTATGCATTGCCTTAAAGTGGGGGATAAAGTTTCCAAATAATATTTTTAAAGGCTCAAATCCAAGCATACCTCTCAACATATCACAACAATACAAGACATTGGTCAATGCTTTTTTAAAGTTATAGACATGATACAAGCCTTTGTGAGGAATTATCAGTAAGTGTTCATTGCTTAGGATCCCTCCCTAGAGCAACAACAAGCTCATGACCAATGTCTCTCGATTATCCCCTACAAGCTAACTCCTTGATGAGTTTTGTGTGATAGACAAATTTCCATTGAGGATTTACACAAGGTAGTTATGCAAAATTCTTAATCTTATGGTAGCATGTGGTAGATAGGGTTTCAAAAAAACTTTCCTATTAGATTACCAAACCCTTATTACTAACTAGTAAGTTTTAAATTTCATCCAAAGTGCTTGTGGGCACCCATGTGTATTAGTTTTCATATTGGGTGTCATCTAAAAATTAGATCAAAATCTTGAAATACTACTCAGATATTTCATATGGTCCAATCCCTCCACCGATAAAGGGTTCCATAAGGTGGCCTGGGAATTATGTTGTCTTCCCTATGAGGCAAGAGGTATGGTTTGATAGACATTTTGCATCATGAAGCCTCGAAACTTTTAATTAGTAATTGTATTTATAAATGTTCCCCTCATCATTGTTTGAATTATAAAGGTCTAGGCTTTGCTAACCTTCTTAATCTTACAACCCCTATGAAAATTGTTGGATCTTTTGTGATTAAAATCATTTGGAAAGTTTTGGAAAGAGTTAAACCCTATTTTTTATGGAATGGTTCAAGGTCTAGATATGGCCTTTTGATCAAAAAACATAATCTTTTTGGCCTCCTATTATCAATATCATGTTGTTCCTATTATAGAGGTTTCATGGATTCATTCTCTTAAATTATTTTGAAGAAGAATTCATATTATTCAAGATTTGTTTTGCAAACACTTTTGATTATGCGTTTCATAAGATGAATTCAAAATGAAGTTAAAATTTTACTCTATAGATAAAGAGTCCTATGAGGATATTATATAACTTATTCCAACTGATTTACTTCTCAAAATAAATGCCACCTCTACTTGTCCTTGTTAGAAGGACTAAAAATGTTATGTTGGCATCCCCTTCTAAAATTACAATGCTCATAAAGGATATTAATGGTTTTCACTACATCTACCTAAGGTGGATAAGCTTAATGCCAGATGGGATATTCACTTACCCTTTTTAGTCTTGGGTAGATGCTTTCAAACTATTTATTCTACTTGTGTCAAACCTAAGCTTGCTCATTTTATTTGGTGTAAACTACACCAAGGCCTTCTTATTGGGAGAAGGCTAGTTCAATTATGACATGTTCATATATATGTCTATTCTTCAAGGATTTGGAGACCATAATGTAATTTATTTGGTTTTTTTCTAAGGCCCAAGGCACTTGGTTGTAGATCTATGATTTTTTTAGATTTTTTTTATCTTGAGCCTTTAAGTCGATAGCATATTTTTTTTGATGATAGACTTAAGATGCCACTACAGTAGACTAAAGTTTGAAATGATTTTATAATGGAAATATTTTTTTAGATATGGAAATAAAGGAACTCATCTCTATTCTCTAATGTTGTTACTAATAATCACTTTTCTATTTATAATAGTTCTATGGTTATCTCTAATGTGTTTTTACAAATTCAAGTTCAAACTAATAAAGTTGCTATGGAGATTAAGAATCTGAAAAATCTTACTTCATCATTCAGAGGATGCCCCATGTAATATGGCTCATGTGTCACCCTCCCCACCAAGTAATACACTACCAAGATGTGGTAATGGTTCTTTGTAAGGTGGTTTTTGCCATAGCCAATCATGATAGTGTTCTCACAATCACTCCTAGGGTTCTCCTTAGAGGCACCACTCTCCTCCCCTAACACCTTGTCGAGGATTGAGATCTCTACCTCTATGTTCATCTCACACTTATGGGTGGGGATCTTCACCTCTCTCAAGGTAGCATAAATGAAGTTATCTACCTAACATTTATTAGGGTGGCCGATAGTTGTTAGCTAATAAAGAGTTCCCTTAGCTTGTTTTGGAAATTTTCACATTATTGCACGTATAAATATGTAGAAGCTCAAGAGGAAGGTGTTTAAAACACTTCTAAATCTGGTTGGGACCTTATTTATGGTGGAAATGATCTACTAGGCTCTATATGGGGTGATTCCCATGATAAAGACCTCCCTTCTACCAATCTTTTTGTTATGGAAACTTAGTTTTTGGTGGCTCTTTTATTTAATGTTATAAATATCTATTAAGCTTGGCCTAATTACTTTGTTACTTTTATTCTTAGGCATAGCCTAGTTTTTGGACTTTGTGGCATTTCCTTTACTTCCCTTTTTTGTGAATAATCTTGTATATTTGGTCCTATTTATTAAATATAATAAGTGATTTTTATTTACATGCATTTTATTATTAGATCAGTTGTTTGAATCAAATAGTTATTCATGTGACATGGTTCATAACCCACACCCTACACTATCCTATTTGTACCTTATGGTCAACTACCAAGTATATTTCTCATTTTATCATTTCATACATGGATCTCTACTATCCCCACTTTCCCTTTTTATCTCCATTCATACTAAGTACACATATGGTTAGTATTGAGATAGCATACTTACTTGTGGGCAAGCCTAATTATTTATAAGCTAAAAATTCTCTAGGTACTTTGTATCCTATAACCAAAGCCTACATATTATTCATGTTTGTCACTTTTATCGCTCATGTTTGGTTATTCTGAATATGTATGGAAGAGAAATATATAAAACCATAAAAAATTAATAAGTTAAATCATTTAAACAAAAGGCAATTATAAAATCAAAAGTCAAAATCACACCAAAAGATGTGATTTTTATTTTACATCTCCTATTTCTAGTCTAATATCAAACTCCATATTAGGCCTCATGATAGAGTTGAGGTCTATTGGCATGTGGTAGGCCATTATATTGGGATAGGATATATCAAACTTATACATAGTGCTACCTACCTTTTCATGCAAGTACCCAATCTTTGTAATAGATCGACAATTTTGTAAGGGGTCATGAGGAATGACAAACACATCCTAGGAATATAGGCCCATTTTACTTTTCTTTTATATATCAATTTCATGAAATGATATAATTACTTCAATTATTCACTAAAATATTTGTGTCTACTATGAAAAAATACTTATGACTTTGTCATCTAACAAAATCTTAG
>JARHVA010000213.1:1150000-1327500 GCA_037957365.1 Torreya grandis
TCTCAAACCCATATAAATATATGGGGTTGAGTAGTTTGTTACCACCACCTACTTAGGGGGCCCAAAGACCTACTATATCTAGTTTGGGGGAGGGCCTATCTATATCCATGCACTTTCGTCACTCGAGTGACATGATGACTCTTTAAAACTATAACACCTTTCATCATGAAAGTCCCCTAAAATGAATATTGAGTGTCAACAAGACTATATCACCCTTTGTTGACCTCAACTTGTTTACACTATATACATATAGACCTTCCCTTGCAAAAATTAAGGGGAATATAAGGATATATAGTTGACCTACTTTCCTGTATAGTGCATCCAAAATCATGCACTTGTAAAGAAGACTATCCACTCACTCTTATCTCTATAATATTTAGTTCTATTTTTTATATGTTTCTTTATATTTTGATGATACACATTTTATAAGGTTCTAGACACTCTTAAAAGGCTCAAGTATAGATGTCCCCCATAAAATCATCTTATCACTCTAGGTGTCTTAACCTGATTAATACTTAGTTTACAAACTTCTCAACAAATACCTACACAGGTTACTTGTCTTATCACAATGACTGTTTGTAAGGGCTTTTTGATCACACCAATACTCAGTTGGAATAAAAAGTAATAAATTTCTATAAGCAAAGTATTCAAGGTGTTAAAATTATCAAAATTTCAAAACAAATCAATTTAGACACCATAGCTCATATGACTATCCTCAATTATACCAAGTCACTACCTTAAGACAATTAAGCCTAATGACCAAGTAATCAGGTCAAAATTCAAAATACACCTTATAAAATCTATAAAAGCATCCAAACCAATGTATATAGGTGTTTTAAGGATGTTTCAACACCTAACTTGCATTCAATGACTCAATTTCAAAAAATTCACTCAAAAATCCTCCCTTCTTGTCTTGTCATTCTCCCTCATGAAACTGACATTTATTACCTTCAATGTGGTGTTATAAGTCACATGTTACACATATCCACTTTTCACATTCATGCTTCCTATGATCTCATTAGATTTTCTCATATCTTATGTAAGACTACGTTTGTTAGAAACTTGTTTAAGCAATGACTTGCCCAAGTTATTAATTATTAGGTTATTTATTGAGCTGATGACTAGGGTGGACACTCCTCCATCATTGTGATTCAAGATATACTCAGGCATTACTTCTGTAATGTCATCTGCATAGGCACTCACTGAGGTATGTATATTCACTTGTAATTTTGAATTGTAATTTATTGCTTTTATTTTAATAATTTTAATATAAACTTTGGCAAATATAACTTATATGCATGAATGTATTGTGTATGCAAAGCTATCATATGAAATTTGATAATCTAATTCAGATGACTATTATGATATATCCTCATGTTTATTCATCATTTGAAATTTTTGTTCATGCAGTTGATCTTAGCACCGATCTAGTCGAGCATCAATGGCAAATTGAGTACCATGAGATTGTGATAAGTGCATGTTTAAATGATTTTTTTATTATATTTTAAAACATGAGTTTACTAACTTGGTTTCATTTATACTTGTTAATTTTATAAGAATTTTTTTATTTGAACATGTTCAGCTGCAAGCGAGCTATGAGCATAGTACCCATAGTCAAACCTTAGAGCAATCCAAGGCATTCATGATATCTCCATCAATAAGAAGGTCATCCTAGGGAGAGTCTTCTTTGAATAAGACAAAGAGAGGGATACTATTTGATGATTAGGATGTTGTAGATAATGTACTTTTTGTATGCCTATATGGTAATGTACGCAATTTTGGCATTGTACATGCGTATATGATGTATTCACCCAACGTTAGATACTATGTTGTCAGACATGATGTAATTTTTTGTATGCCTATATGGCAATACATGTATTATTGACATTATAGGCCTATATATAGAATTCGTACATGGAATTATTATTTTGTACATGAATATTTAATAAAACCAATGAAGTAAATCTTATTTGAATCACTTATGTTTAGAGTATTATGAATGATTGGTTTTGAAGTACTCTTAAGGATTACAAATGTTATGAGATTGAGAATAACTTGTTAGGATAATTTTGAAAATTAGACCCTTATAATAAATAAAGAATATCAGTGATTACATTTGAATTATGTTTGTATGCTAATGCAAAGGTTTGGAGGATAAGTCTAAAAAACATCATTAGTTGGTTTTAAACCCAACTTATCACATTCACTTGTTATGGTTTGATTTGAATCTTATTTCACAAGCTAGCTCCTCTTTTGGCTATTTTGGCTTAATTTAGCTTCTTACACCTATTACTTATTCCTTGTGTTCTTAGTAGCACCTCCTTGATGGAATTGACCTCTATCCATACATTCAAAACACATACTTTACCTCATTCCATTCATCTCATTCATAAACTTCCTCTCAATCTCTTTCTAGTTTCTTACGAGGCACCTTCTTTAGGTCTTAAGGACCAAATATTGGTCTATGATTCAAGATCTCAACCTTTTTTCACATATGGTCTTATATTATCATAACATACCTGGTATAACCCCCTTCAAATACTCAAATAATCTTTGACTCTCATTCCACACCTTATAGACACAATGCTCTCTCAAGGCTTGTAGCCTTTTTTTACTATACTTTGCCTTGTATGGAAAATTTATGATTTATCAAGAGATTATAATGGAATTTATAGGTACACTCTATCCTTTTCCATTTCTATATCAATTTCATATTCCAACTCCACCTCTAACTATCACTTCCTTCATTAGCCTACCCTCATTTAGTCCTAATTAGCCCTATTCCAAAACCTCAGTCCTATAATTCATACACAACCATATAATATCAGGTTAAATTTTTTTTATTAACCTTGAACATGTATAGGGGAGAAATATTATAAAGTTTAATTAAATTCCCATGGTTAAATCTCTCAGAAATGCCCAAACCCTAATCTAGGGTTTCCCATGCCTTGTACATACTCTCTTAAGGACCAATTTGACCTTCCAAATGATATTATTTTCTTGAAAACATCCTAATGACATATAAAACATCTCATAACACATTTCTAATGATAAAAAACCAACTTTGCCTTTATGCCTTTGAGATTGCCTATGGGGATTTGAGCTTGCCTATGGGGATTTCATGAGGTTTGGAGCATGAACACCATTTAAATGTGTTTAATAGGTTTAAAAACATATTAAAATACTAATAAAATACTACCATAATCTTTTAACCTTCAAACACACCTTAAAACTCCAAATAGTATGCATGCATGAATAGTGACCATTATGAGACATGGAGGTGACTATGACAAAACAATGAGAAATTACACTTGTCATATGACCTTCCCAAGATTATTTATGTATATTTTATGTCATTAATATAAATAATACCATGTTTCAAGTCATTTTTATATGTACTTTTCCATATAGACCCTTTTTACCATAATTTACCTTGAGATGCCTATATGCCTACTTCATGCCAAAACTTATCTATATTAAAACTTTTGCATGAAAAACCTTAATTTTATAAATTATATAGGATAATATAGGTTTAAAACATAATATTATACATTTTAAAGACCTCTCTAAGGCCTAAAATACTTCCTAGCATCCAAAACTAACAAAACTTTTGAAAATCTCCAATGGCTACCTTCTTGACTGCAAGAGGACTGTGTCAAAATAATGGGAAATTTAACTCTTTATAGACCTTGAGGATGGAATGGTATGTTTTTTAGGGTCATTGAAACCATTATTACCAATTTTTGTGCCTTTAATTAACCTATATATTCCCCAAACTGACCAATTTCTCTAAGGTAGGCTCTAATGTTGACTGTGATCTGACATAGGGTTGACTGTAATAAAATAGTGAATAGTTACCATTTTATAAAATCATAAAAAATATATTTAATGGGTATATTATTTCATAATGATCATCTCCACCAGGTTTTGTGATTAGATCCAACATATTTTGACCTATAGGCCCATTTTGGCAAAAGCTAGTGACACATGTCTGCTTGGTCAAATTTCACAAATGAATCATCATCCTATTTTACCTTGGTTTGTGTCTTATAATGATGATTTTGAATCTAAAATATAATTGAAACTATCCTTTCATTATTCTACCCTTCATTTTCTATCTCACAATCTTCCATGTCACCTTGTACCTTCTAAAGAAACCTCATAAGACTACATATCAATAATACATGGAGCTTTATACTATGATAAAAGGGAGTATTTGGTCTAGTTAACACCCATTTATCCCCATTAGGACTAATAATTCACTAATAACCACTATTCAACCTTCCTTTAACATGTTTTGACCACTTAGTAAGGCATCTGGGCCTCACATAGTCGATTTTCGTATAAAGGCCTGTATTACATCTTCATGTTCCATGCCTATGATGGCTCTAGGTACATGTTTTCAAAATATTGATTCAGCCAACAAAATTATCCATTAAAAATATTAACTTCATGACTATGTTTCCCTATCTATAGGTGCATGATTTGAGGGTATGACTACATGTGTTCTTTGGAAACCTCTCCTAGCATGCTTGACTTTGTAGAAACCCAACTGTCCTATCTATGCACACTAACCTGAGGGATGGACTGTAGGTGGAAGATTTTGATTGTGACTCAAGCATTAGGTGTTTAGGAATATTTCTCAAATGATCCAAGACTACACTGATCCTGAATGCTCATGGAACCTCAATGAAACACCATCATTCCCATTTCAAGTTATCCAACTCACTCCAGCATCCCATTTCACATACAAGGCTCATCTTGACTTCTTAATGGCCTCAAATTAGAAACATAGATCTACCAACTTATCTAGAGGGGTGGATAACATTTAGGACCAAATTTTTGCCCTCCCATTTGGCCTAGTCAATAAACCCACCACCCATTCTAGGCTAAAGAACGCCCTTCCCAATACAAGAAGGATGTTAATTTTTATCCTAACTTTAGGCATGCATAAAAACAAAAATGTAAGTCATATTTAGGAATCATAAGATCCCTAGTGCATTGAAAATCCCTCTAATTTCACCCTAAATCTAGTCTGAATCACCTCTAAGAGCAATCCATGTTAGAAGTTACAGTAATGGGTCCTAAAATGTAACTTTTTGGCATTAAAGAGACAACTAGCTGACCTCCAATTAGCAATTTTACCTCCAGGACTGGCATGTAAAAATACACCACTTCAAGAACATCTATATAGTCAAATTACACATGCTATAATGACCATAACATCCAATTCCACTCGTAAGTGCATTTTCACTACTGTTCTGGAGCATGGAAACACTGATAATAAATGTTATCAAAGTTGAAGCTATGGTCTAAGAACTCAATTTTTGGTGCGTTTTGGATAAAAAATAGCATTTATAACACATAAAATGGGTGGATAACATCCAAAACCAAATTCTTGGCCTCCGATCTGGCCCAGTCGATAAACCCACCACCCATTTTGGGCTTAATAATGCCCTTCCCAATTTAAGAAAGATGCTAATTTTTAGCCTAAATTTAAGCATGCATAAAACCAAAAATATATGTCACGTGGAGGAACCTAATATCCCTATTGTGCATGGTAAATACCTATAATTTCACCTTGAATATATTTTGAATCTCTAAGATCTATCTATGGTAGAAGTTGCAGTAACGGGTCCTAGAATAAAACTTTTTGGTAGTGAAGAGATAACTAGTTGACCTTGAACTAGAAATTTTGCCTCGAGGACTATCAGGTGTAAATCCACTACTTTAATAATGTTTAATAGGCAAATTACACATGATCCAATGATCATGACATCCAATTCCACCTACAAGTGCATTTTCACTATTGTTTTGGAGCACAAAATTACTAAAATAAATGTTATCAAAATTGAAGGTATAGACGAAGAACTTAATTTTTAGTACTTGGTGGATAATAAATGGAATTTATCACACATTTTTAGGGGTATATAATTTATATTAATATGTTCTTGGCCTTGCATCTAGCTTGGTTGACAAACCCACCACTCATTTTGGGCTCAAGAATGCCCTTCCCAATACAAGAAAGATGCTATTTTAAGCTTGAATTTAGGCATGTATAAAACCAAAACTATAAGTCATATGGAGGAACCATAAGATCCATATTATGAATAGAAAATCCATATAATTACACCTTGAGTATATTTTGAATCAAATCTAAGAGCAATATGTGGAAAAAGTTGTAGTAACGGGTCCTAAAATGTAACTTTTTCACAGTGAAGAGATAACTAGTTGACCTACAACTAGTAGTTTTGCCTTTGGAACCAACATGTAAAAATACACCACTTAAATCATGTATATATAGGCAAATTACATGTTCTCCAGTGACTGTGACATCCAATTTCACCTGCAAGTGCATTTTCACTACTATTTTGAAGCACAAAAATATTGACAATAAATGTTGTCAAAGTTGAAGCTATGGTCTAAAAACTTTGGTGCTTTTTGACTGAAAACTATCATTACCAACATGTATAAATGAGTGGATAACATATAGTACTAGGTTATTGGCCTCCCATCTAGCTTGGTCGACAAACCCACCACCCATTCTGGGCTCAAGAATGCCCTTCCCAGTACAAGGAAGATGCTAATTTTTAGCCTAGCTTCAGGCATGCATAAAATAAAAAATATAACTCACACGGAGGAACCATAAGATACCTTGTGTGTGTGGGAAATACCTTTAATTTCACCCTAAATCTAGTCTAAATCACCTCTAAGATCCATGGTAGAAGTTGTAGTAATATGTCCTAAAATGCAACTTTTTGGCAGTGAAGAGATAACATGTTGATCTCCAACTAATAATTTTTCCTTCGATACTAGAAAGTGAAAATATACCACTTTTAACATGTATATATAGTAAAATTACATGTGATATAATTACCATGACATCCAATTCCACTTTTAAGTGCATTTTCACTACTATTCTAGAGCACGAAAACACTGATAACAAATGTTGTCAAAGTTTAAGCTAGGGTATGTGAACTCAATTTATGGTGCTTTTTGGTTGAAAAATAGAATTTCAAACACATTAAAATGGGTTGATAACATATATTAATAGGTTCTTGGCCTCCCATTTGGCCCGATCAACAAATTGACCACCCATTTTAGGCTCAAGAATGCCCTTCCCAATACAAGAAAGATGCTAATTTTTAGCCTAACTTTAGGCATGCATAAAACCAAAACTATAAATCATATGGAGGAAATGTAAGATCCCTCATGTGAATATGAAACACCTATAATTATGCCTTGAATATAGTTTTAATAACATCTAAGATAAATTCATGGCAAAAGTTGCAGTAACGGGTCTTAAAATGTAGCTTTTTGGGAGTGAAGAGATGACTAGTTTACCTCTAACTATCAATTTTGCCTCTGGGACTGGTAGGTGCAAATAAAATAATTTGAACACATATATATAGGAAAATTACATGTGATCCAATGATCCTGACATCTAATTCCACCCACAAGTGCATTTCCACTAGTGTTCTAGAGCATAGAAACACTGACAACAAATGTTGTCAAA
Organism: Torreya grandis; assembly: GCA_037957365.1. NCBI lineage: Eukaryota > Viridiplantae > Streptophyta > Pinopsida > Cupressales > Taxaceae > Torreya > Torreya grandis. The sequence continues at coordinate 1,157,517 of JARHVA010000213.1, forward strand.
GTTGAAGCTATAGTTTGAGAACTCAATTTACAATACTTATTGGTTAAAAATTGGGATTTACAACACATTCAAAGGGATGGATAATATATAGGACCAAGTTCTTGGCCTCCCATCTTGGCCGATCAACAAACCCACCACCCATTCCAGGCTCAAGAACACCCTTCCTAATACAAGAAAGATGCTAATTTTTAGCCTAACTTCAAGCGTGCATAAAACCAAAATTCTAAATCATATGGAGGAACAATAAGATCCATATTATGTATTTTAAATATATATAATTTCACTCCAATCTAGTTTGAATCACCTTTAAGAGCAATTCATGGTAGAAGTTATAATAACGTGTCTTAAAATGTAACTTTTTGGTAGTGAAGAGACAACTTGTTGACCTCTAACTAGTAATTTTGCCTTTGGGACCGACAAGTGCAAATCCAAAACTTCAAGCATGTCTATATAGGTAAATTACACATGATCCAATGATTATAACATCCAATTCCACTTGCAAGTACATTTTCACTACTATTCTAGAGCATGAAAACACTGACAACAAATGTGTTTGGAAGGCTACAAGGAGAAATAAACTTGTCTTGAGCAATTGTTCAGGAGTGCAAAAATGCCAAGTACTTTTAGTAAACTTCTCTTAACTTCAATAATATAAAATTATTTACTAATGGTGCCAAACACATGAAGGTGGAAATTGATTTGGCACCACTAACTTACAAAAAAATGTCAGTAGTAAGTAATTAAAGATGAAATTTTATGCGCGTATTACCTATAAAATAAAAAACAATTGTTAAAATTAATTACATCTACATTTTAGAAATCAACATACCTATACATTTTAATGCAATGAACCACTTGTATCTACTTTAATCTTGATAGTATCAATAATAGCTTTATGGTCTGACTCATGAACTTTTCATATATTCTTGTTTCTTGGCCTTCCATGATATTTTTGTAATTGGATATTAATTGCAAGAACCAAATTTGAATAATGCAGTATCTTCTTGTGCTTTTAAAAGTCTTCAAATAACCATACATTTCAATTTTTTATCGGATATCATCGAAGCCAAGTTTCAGTCACTACCACAAACCTAGTGGGATAATTAATGTTTTCTCCATCTACGATTGGGGAAGTCCATTTTTTATTTCCATCTACACACTGACATAAGTAGTAATTTGTTCCCTATTCATTGTCCTCATCTACAATAACTACAAAAACATGGCTTGCATCATAAAAACAATTTTTAATGACACTATGAAGATAGATTATGAGAATAAATAATACATAAAGATTAATCTTTTACCTAGCTGTACTAGATTGGATATATGGTCAAAGTCATGTAATGATGTCATGTCTATAAAATACAATGATGGTGGAACATGATATGTGTTGATTGGAATTAGAGGTCTATAACTCTAGTCATCCACCCACTCTTATGACTCACACTCATTCCAAATAGATTTCATGCATGCAGAATAAAATCATGTCAAGTGTTGCATATAAATAGTCCAAGAACCTACATTTGAGCTACAAAATTAGTATAGCTCATTTGAACCTCTTAGAGTCATACAATCCTCATAGTTTACCAAGTCTTTTTCCTCTATTAACTAAAAATGTCTACATATAGTAGAATTTGCTTGAGCACCATGACATATTTTCTCATTACATAATTAAACCATAGTCAAATTAAATTACATTAGTAACATTATCAAATTTTAGCTCCTCCCTTGCAACGTCTCTTTTTACACATGCTCTAGCACCATCACGCTCCCCTTTTCCATGTCTAGCCTTAGTGAAGCTCTAAATATGTTCTAAAAAAATGGTAATGTGCATCCTGCTCAACCAATAAAATATTCATGCATTTTTGAATTATGATGTGCAATTGTCTGACCAAATGTAACGTTTTTTGAAAATAATGTTCCTATGAGTCAACTGCCCATAGATCTTCTCGAAACAACCTTGCACATACTCTATAAAATGTTATTGGTCGTCACTAATATAGAAATGACACTCAAATATTTTTTGATCTTTATCTATACTCTCAGGGGCATGCATGAATATGACAATTTGTGTTGAGTTGTAATACTGTGATTGAATTTCCATTTGTGGTTTGAATGTGTAATTTTTAGAAAATTTGACTATTGAAATAATAGAATCAAGTGAGAATGTGTCCTTGATTAGATTTAAATTTTTATCCAACCATTTATCCCTATGTGTGTGCCTTGCATGCTCATAAACAATTTTCTCCATAAATTTTGAAATAGGTATCTCTTTCGTAACAAGCTCACACCTTTTAGATTTTTTGCCATATTTAACTTGATAAGTCACAGATTTGTATTTTATCAGACCAACTAATTGCTATCCAATTACACTTGTACACTCCTCATGGATACATTTTTTTAATTGTGGCAAATCCACCGTAAATACTGCAATTTCTATCCAAACATGTTTTCTTATAAAAGAACTGTCTATCTGATCTTTCACAAAAAATATTTTAAAAAAATTCCCTAGCTTATTTTGGTATAACTTTTATGCCACACTCTTGTAAAATGTTGTTAGTATGCAAAGTACAATGAATATGGAAAAAAACATCATAGTACATTAAAAATTTAACATGTTGCCTACAATAAAAAGTGGTGCGTGTGTGATTTATTTTTACATAAAAAGGTTTGGCCATCTCAAAAAATATTTGACCAATAGTAATTTGTGGATGTTTTTCCAAAAACTTAGAGTATAATTGTGTTTGAGTGATATCCAAGAAATATTTTGAATGTAGTTCATGATTATAAGAAATAAATCTTCTTTTCACTACATCTTTTAAATTGGGTGAAACTCTTGTATTATCTTTCTAAAATTGTGAAAGTAAGTCTATCAAAGCATCAACTATAGCCTTGTCCTTTTGTGGAAATCTACTAGAGAATGCCCAGAGATCTTTTGTATTAAATTTATTAAGTCTTTCAGTCTTGCAATTGCTTTCAATAATGTTTTTCTATTTATATCAAGTGTTCAACTTGTTTTTGAAATCAATCATTCTTTTCTATTTTAGCAATTACTACACAATTTTTCATTATATGTTGAATAACATTACATTATTTTTTACGTGATTTAAAGCCTACAATATAATATGCATCAAGTAGATTTTCAATATTTTCATCATTTTTATCATCCATGTTAGATGTTCTTAGTCCTAATGTGTACATTGTAGGTCTCATCTTAACCAATTGCATCAATGAAATAAATAATTGACATCTTTGAATATCATACTAAAATATATGAAAGAAACTATCCCAAATTTTTTTAGCCAATCTTCCTAAATGGCGGTCAGACATTTTGTTATGCATTAGTTTCAAAATATTTTTATCAGCTTCAATTACATACTTATCTTTTTTATGCACAATTATTGGAGGTGCTGTTATTGGTGGAATCCATTCAGAGGGTGTTTCAAAATCCTTATATGTTTCCATGAAATTTTAATCATTGTTTGTTTCTTCATTATATGTTTCCATAAAATTTTATTTGTAGACACCTAAATTTGGCCACCGATAACCTCCAATCAGGGTTTTGATAAATTTCCACCCAAAATGCACAATTTGGGCTAAAAACACTAAAATATGATAAATAATTTGAAACTAATGTATTCAAGTTCCAATTTTGGCCAGGGTATCCCTAAATGGGGCAATTAAATTTATAGGCCAACTAACTTTGATTAGATTATTTTGACTCAAAATGCCAATTTTACACCTAGGTGCTCTGGATTACTCTTTCCTATCAAATCTTCTACACAAGATGCGTGCCTTTGTTATTTTTTGTTGGTAACGTCCTAAATGGGAATACGGTTCTAATGCATCTGACATTACCTTCCAATTCCAATCTAATCAAATTTTGGACCAATAACAAGGCATTCTGATCAATTTGAGTAATTTGTGCACAAAGTACTTAATCATGCTTAAGAGTTAATTAACCCAAATCAAGGCCTAATCAAAAATTCTATGGAAACTTGTTGAAAACTTATTTTTGGAAATGAATATTGAATATCTACATCATCAAGTGACTTCATTTCTTGGGAAGATATCCCTAGGCCATAAATGCCATAAATATCAGGATTCATGACCTCCATGCCTCATCAATGCCTTCCATGATGCCCTCCATGCCTCTTAATTACCCCTTCTTCCAATGTCATGATGAGGATAATAATAAACTAAATTCTAAAAATTAAATTAATCCTTAACTACACATCTCAATCTTAAGATGGATGGTTCAGGTTGATTTTGATCAATCTCAAAAATCTATAAATAGAGAGGCCATGAACATCATTTCTAATCTATTTGGTGCAAAGTTATAATGCACAAATATCTTCAATAATCCATTGCAACTAGTGTTACCATGCCAAATTGATTTCAAACCAAGCCAAGATACAAGCCAAAGGTACCAAGGAGAGATGGAGGTAGTCAAGCTTCCATTGCCAAGGACTTCATGAGCACAAGCCGAGCAAGCCACTACAACAAGCATTTTAGTGCATCCAAAGAAGGTAAAGGATGGTTTATTTTGCATTCTAGTTGTGGTTTTTATTCATGTTTGTTAACTAAACTCTCTCTAGTGTCTAGGCCTAGAGATGTTATGCTATTAGTGTGTCTATTTCATTTTATTTTCATATTGGAACTAACACCATACTAATCACTCTCTCTTGAGTCAAATTCCTAGAGCACATAATGGCATGCCCGGTGGGACTAGACGCATCTCACACATGAAGAAGAGCATTTTGCAACTCTAAAATATTTATTTGGACCTTTGAAACTCTTGAAAATTGATTTTCTAACTTTATTTTACCATTTTTGTTTGCCACAGTTTTACATAATAACGGACATCGACAAGTAAGACTGACATCAGTTACATAGCTTAACCGACATCAACAAGTAAGACTGACATCAGTTACATAGCTTAACTGACATTGGTTAGCACAATAGATATTGGTTAGCCAAGGTAACCATCATTAGTTTTATATAATTGACATTGGTCACTATGTTTTTTTTAAAAACATAGACCAGAGAGTTATTTTTCCAAAGTTTATTGTTTCAAACTAAAAAAAAGCTTCAAATCTAAAGGACATGCTAAGATTTTAACTGCAAGACAAAACTTGATATTTTCTCAAAACATGTTTAAATCACCTTTGCATGCTTAAAAATCAATTAGGAACCTTGTTTTGGGTGTTTAACAAATAATTTAGATGCTTTTGGTGAATGTTTTCAAAGTTTGCAACTAAGACCAAGGGGTCAAGTGAACACCACCAAATCTTTCATTTTGAGCTTAAAATTGAACACACTTGTCAATTCTTGTTTGCAATAGTTATTTAATCAAATTTTTGTTTAGAAAAAAGAGGGATGTTACGTGTATGTTATTCCAGTTGTCCCTTATAGGGAACCCTTGGAATCAAAAGTGCCATTCCTATTGCAATTAGTCTAGTCCAAGGCTTAGAAAGAAAGTAATCTAAAACACTCTCCAAAAACTTGTCGAAGTTTGCGTGACCTTAAAAATCACCCTAAAGTCTTTCTATTTCATGATTTATTTATTTTTATGCACTTGGCTTGAGAGGGGGACTTCATCACCTCCCATGAGTTCTTTAGGGAAGCTTTGACCTGGGGTTTCATCTCCTGACATTGACTTCATTTGGATCCTTTAGAGTTGCACACAAGACGTAGTGGTACTTTGGACATCACACTACACTGAGTGAACATCAGGATGTAGTGGTTGCAAAAAGGACTAGACTTTTTTGTAACAAGCTAAGTGATACAAACCCAAAATCTATGCTTTTCTTTTGCATTGTTTGGCGTGAAAGTCATTGTGCAATTGATTCCCCCAGATTATTCAGAAACTTGTTAGATCTTAAACAAATTTCCACTTGTTGTGAAATTATTTTTGGTGTAAGGTGCACCTCAAGGTCCATGTCATAATATTGTCATTTAAGAGAAGAGGGGGTATAAAAACCCTACTATATAATGTGTATTTACTTTTGGATGAACACTTAAAATCCTCTCAAATGATGTATATTGACGGATTTTAACAATACCAAACAACCTTATCACTTTAGGATCTAAGAGTGATTAATTAATTAGTCTTGTCCTAGATTAAAGTCTTGTTTGGAGTCAAAACTTGGTGTAAACAAATAATCCAAACCAAACACATAGTCTAAATTTTCCTTTGAACAAAGAAGCATTATGCTGCCCGCATGATATCTTCAAATTGCCCTGTTCAAAAGTTTATCAAAAGCTTGAGAGTCATATCATCCACTTTGGTGTAGTTATACTACCCAATTGAGTCTAGACCTTTACCAAAGCTGTTTAAATCCTTCAAATATAATCTAAATTTGAAATTGCACCTTTATAAGTTCATAAGGTTGTTAAGTGGGTTTGACATTTGCAATAAACTTGAGGGAACTTAGGTTCAATTTCCAATTTAGGTTAAAGGTTGTTTAAGACTCATAATCGCTATCATCAATTGATAGACTTAAGCCATTTTGTGCTAAACAATTGCACTTTGAATCTATGCACCAAAACATTTTGAATCAAGAAAAGTAGTGTTATGCTGTCAAAATTGTAGGAAAACATTTTTTGCCTTAGAGAGTTTTTGAAACAAACCTTTTTATTACACCTTTTGGGTAGTATAACATCATTATACTTCCCAAAACATTTAAAATATTGTTTCATAGACCCTCTTGCATAGAGTTTCAAATTTGTTCCTACATTTTCAGACCAATCTGAGTATACTTTTGTGATCCTTCATCTAAAGCATAGTTATACTGATCACCTTTATCTAGCTTATTTGTCAAAAGAACCAAGTTTTATACCATTTTTTGTGAGAAAATAAACTATTTCTAAAGTGCCTTTTGTTTCATACCTTATACTTAGTTGATCAAGTTCATGTCCAAAAAATTAGATGCATAGTGTTTGTTAGAAGTGTTTCATATCCGTTAGATTAAAACTTTCATCTATTTTCAAAGTCTAGGTTTTGATGCCATTTGGCCAAGAGTCCTAGCACATGCCTTATTTGAGCCTAGATTTTGATGCCACATTTGGCCAAAAGACCTAACAACTTTTAAATTTTTAGATTAGATTGATTTGAAACACTTCGACGTTAGAGTTTGGCATTTTGATTTTCAGTCTATTTACTTGCTTACCTTTGTGTGAACAAGTGAAATGTTAGATACTTCACGCTAGCTTGTTTCCTCACAAACCTTTGCATAAACCTTTTGATCTTTCTGATGAATCTAGACCAAGTTGGAAAATCATCTATTTTAGACATTGTCCTTTTTAGAGTTTGTATAAGTCTTTGACCTTTTATCGCAAAAGCATTGACTATGGATCCCAACATGTATTCCTACACTTGTAGTGGACTCATGTATAATATGAGGATTAGTAATGTGTTGTAGGAATAAATGGTAAAAGACCCCTATGCAGATAATATTGCTTATGAGATGGGTTCTTATCCCTCTTATGATACTCAATCAGGGGCACAAAGCCAAGATCTATTGGCTAACTATCTGGTTAACACACCACCTTATTCAGAATAATACCAAGAGCAAATTGCACAAGACCTAGCTACAATACTTGTAGTGGATGAGCCAGTACGTCAATAGTCATATTATACTAATACGGCTTCCACGTATGATCCATTTTTGTTTGAGTGACATTTGTTAGAGAACAAAGACAAGATTTTGGTTAGAGCCATAGAGGTAGGGGCAAAGTTTCCAAAATACTTCCCCCATGAAAATTTACCAAGTCTAGTAAGAGTTCCCCATAATATCATTTACGATCAACAAACTTCTTCTAGAAATCCTATGGCTCTAGTCCAAATAACGTACCAAGATCCTAATATATCTGATCAAGATAAAAACATCATGGAAGATCACTTTAACCAAATGCAGATAATATATCAAACCTACCTAAATCTAGCACATGATTTCAATTAGATGAACATGGTAAGTAAGCCTCTTATTGACCTAGTTCCTTCAACAAGAGTGTTGAAAGAGTTAACTAGACAAGGGAATCTAAATTTTGACCCATTTGTACAAACCACTTCAATAAATAACTTGATGCATATTCCCATTATTGAAGAAGTGTCTTCAACCTATACACATAATAGTGAGCCAAACATAGTAGATAATGTGCAAACAACGTCCAGTCCTGATCAAAGTGGTATTAACACACAAATAGTTAGCTAACAACATGTGCCTGTAGTTAATCCTATGAATAGGTCATCATACCAGGGAGTAGGAGTTTTTACACCCCAACCTCAACTGGTTTCTTCCTCCAGTGTATAACCTATAGGATTAGGTAATAAAATAATGACTAATGTCACACCTCAATGATATAATGTCATGAACCCTACTCCTTCTTAATAGGTAATGAGTATTATTTCATAATAATAGGTACAATCTAGTGTATCAATGCAATAGAAGACAAATACATTGACACCTCAATCAGGGGCAACTAATATTCCACCTTGTCAAGTAACGACAAACATACCTCTTCAATCATAGACTAATATGCCAATCCAAAACCAAGTAATGACTAGTCAATAACATGAAAATATGGGTTAACAATAGATACCAAATTTGCAACCTACTTTCACTTCCTCACAAGGAGTCATGCAATAAGGAGGTCCCCATTATTCTCAGGTACCTACTAGACAACTGGTGGTTCAAAATGTGCCACAAATCTAGAGATAGGGTCTTGGTCCACAAGTTCCCACTCAAAAACAAGGTTTGATTAGTCAGTAACATGTCCCTTTTCAACCAAATCAAGCACAATATAGTTATATCCCTTTGTCCCAACCACAAAATACTTCAAGTCAAAACTTTATCACCAACCCATACCAAAATATTACACAACTAAATGTGCAATTTTAAGTATATCCTAATCCACGTATGCATATTCCTGGTCCATTCCTCAACCAAACCAATATACCTGAACATGTATCTTTGTCATACCCTTGTCAAAGTGTCCCGCTTGTGACCTCCCAAACCAATATTCTCCCTCAAACCAATGTTCCTTCTAGCTTCCTATCCCAAGAATTGCTATAGATGAAGGATGAGATTGTTGCTATTTAAGCTAGTAAATAAACTAAAAAGTTTAAATTGGATGACATATGTTCCTATCCATTCAACTTGGAGTATCTATGGATACCATTTCTTTTAGGATACGAACCACTGAAATTTGATAAATACAAAGGGAAAGGTGACCCTAAGGCTCATTTGACCAAATTCTTTGTCACATGTCAACCAGTGGCATATAGTGATATATACCTTTTGCTATTGTTTCCAAGGAGCTTAGCTAGACAAGAGTTGGAGGGATTTTAAAAGTTTCCCAAAAATTTAGTAACGGATTTTGATGATCTTTCTGATAAGTTTGTGCAACACTTTTCCTATAATCTTGAGAATGAGATTTCATTAGTGGAATTAACACAAGAAAAGTAAAAAATTGGTGAGAGTTTTGAAATTTATTTACAGTGATGGAGAGCCCTGACAAGCTGTTTCACCTATAGATTACTAGATAAACAATTAGCCACTATGTTTTCCAAAAATTTGCACAGTGAGATAGCTTATCATTTGGAACTACAATGTGTGCATACTTTCAAGGAAATCATTGACAAAGACTTGTTGATTTAGTGAGTGCTCATCAATAAAGGATTCATCAAGTTTGATTCAACTAATTAAAATCAAGGTACCAATCAGAGAAATGACCAACATCCCATTCAAGTGTCAGCATCTCAACTGGCATAGGCCAATAACCACGAAAGATTGAAGAAATTCAACTGTAATAGGAATATTATAAAAAATGGAGTAATTGAATCCCATCATGTCTAAATGGTGAAAACATCATCTACATCACCTTTTTAGCTTACTCATACTCAAAAACCTCTCCAACCAATGCCACAAACACAATAACCAAGACCTGCACAACAAATACAATAACTATTACCATTATAAACCCCTCCTCCTAGGAGAACCATCCCTGCACATCGTGTCTTTAGTGACCTAGGAGAACCTATTGAATCTATATTTTGTAAGCTTACTATCACTAATCTAATTATTTGGCCTATACCAAAGCATTATACACAAGGCATTCCTTATCCTGATTAGTACCATGAAAATGAATTTTTTGACTATCATAAGGTCAATAGGCATAATCTATGAAGATGTGTCCAAATCAAGCATTTAATTGAGAATATGTTAGAGAATGGGAAAATAACATTAGATAATAGTTCTTCCACTTCCAATAAAACTCTTAGGATCTATCAAAACCCCTTTCCCTGACATAATAATCAACAATAGAAAAATAATTAGCAACAACAATGATCAGTGCAGCAACAAAATCAACAGTATCAAAATCAAAGGTCAAACCAATAGAATCTACAAAATTAGTAGCAAAACCCATAATGACAGAACAATGGATAAAACCAAGGTTAGATTGTTAACAAAAAATAAACCTACCATGCAGTTGTATATGACTACAATAGGGTTGTAGGTCATATTGTAGGGGGTAGTGTTAATACCATCTCCATTAATTCTAGACCAAGCACTAATCAGCCTAGACCATTGCTAAACAACCCCATTCAACCAAATTACATGGATAATCCTTTTTTGACCTAGGAATGCATACAAGCAAACCAAAAAACTAGGACTTCCCCTTTTGGACCTTATATTGACAACTCGTTCTTACCACATGACCACATGCAAGTGCACTAGCAATCGAGACTTGTCTTATCTGGTCCCACACCATTCCTAACATTTGTTAGCAATAATGGTCCAATATTTAATATCGATTGTGAAATCACAAATCAGAGGTCAAATATTACTATCCCAGACCCACAACCATCCATCACTTTGCCTATCATCCAACCAACTGTTCAGCCTCGAAATAAACCATTCAAGATGAGAAATTTAATATTATGGAATAATTATAGAAGACACCAACACAAATTTCTATTTTAGATTTGATACAAATATCAATACTCCATAATAACATCTTAAATGAGTTTTTAACCAAATCCAATATTGATAGTGACGTATCCCATGATCAATTTCAAGCTTTGGTTGGACACCTAGCTTCAACCCAACAAGTCACATTCAACCAAAGCGATATGTCTTCTCTTGGCTTGCTCCATAATAATCCATTATACATAAAATTATTATATAAAGTGGTATAAAGTGAAATGTGTTATTATAGAGAATGGATCCAACCTCAACATAGTGTCTCTAAATCTCATCAAGCTTCTTGGATACACAATGGTAGATCTCTAGCTAGAAACAATAACTATCAAAACCTATGATAATCAGGAAAGAGAATCATAAGGCACCATTAGTTTGCCAGTTATCATTAGACCTTTGACCCATGATACACTTTTCCATGTACTTGATCTTGAGTTATAATACAATATGCTTCTAGGTAGGCCTTAGTTACATGAGATTCGTGCAGTCCCATCAACACTACACCAATGTATCAAGTTTTCCCACTCAAGGATGGAAGTAAATATTCTAGAAAATTTACACCCATATGAACACTACAAGCATCTTGAGGCCAAATTTCAAAGATATAATTATTAGTATGGTATGAATCCCAGTTCTAAGTAGGATAAAAGAAAAGCTATACTTATTGATCCTTCACCAAATAATTGCATAGATCCTAATACCTTAAATTCCATTTCCAACATTCCACCTCCTGAAGCTTCTAATCATTTCACTATTTTAGATAATGGACTGGGAGAGTATGTGACTCATGATATATTTCATATTGCCAAACTTCCTCAGAATTTAAAAACCTTTGGGTGACCTAGAGTCACCCCACATATGCATTGGCAACAAAAGAACAAAGATAAGGGCCATGTCACATTTGTACCAGCATCTAGCCTATGACCTAACCCTCTTGAAGGGGATGAATCATGGTTATACAATGACAACCAAGATAATTGTTATAAAAATGCAAATTATTTTATTCCTAATAGGATCATAGAGTGTCACAATTATGAAAGAAGAGGCCTTAAACCGAATCAGTAAGGAACTATCGAGCCAATTTCCATGACTAAGTATGAAAGACCTTATGAACTTGGATTTAAACTGCCTAGGGGTGACCCCACATATCTTATTCAAACTCCATCACCAGTGACTATTGATGATGAATCTAATAGCAAAGTAGAGTCCAATCATAACTTGACATTTGATAACCTAGCTGAAACCAACTTGTTTGATAACAATGCCATTTGTACCCTTACCTTGGCCATTCATCTCAACCATTTACCATTATATTATTCTCAAATGATAGATTGGGACCAACAAGAATCTAGTCTGCCGATTAATGAGTTCTAAAATGATGAGGCATTCAATGATTTCTTATGCTTTAGAGACAATGTTCCATTGAGAGATCACAAATCAGGATTCTCAATCACATTGGATCCTGCAGCCTATTTTGGAGAGGAAGTGAACACCCTTAGACAAAAATGAATAAGTAAAACATTGAGGTCCCAAAGTGAAAACCTCTTTGAGGCACTTTCTAACCAGATAAAAATTAAAGATAACGGCTAGTCTAGTGGTGACAACCTATTTTAGGTACCATTAGATAGGGGTGTTCATTCTTATTTGAATTTAAATTAGGAGACCACCAACGATGAACTTGCATGTGGATTCTAGTTCAACTTTAATCAAAAACACATATTTGATCAAATTTTCCAAGAATTTATAACTATTTTCATTACATGGCCAGATCTCCCATTATGGGACTTAGATTCATCATGCCTAGGAGAAGTTGAAGAGCAAGTCCTGATGGAGGACCCTGACATATCCCAACAGTTCAAGTCATTGCCTACTATCCTAGAAGATTGTTCGACCCTTCTAGTTGAAGATATAATAGAGGTAAATATCGGGACTCTATCAAACCCAAAATAGATAAAATTAGGTGCATCCCTAACTAAGGAGGAATGTGACATCTTTACAACTCTGTTGAGAGAAGTTGTAGATATCTTTGCATGGGCCTATTATGACATGCCTGGTTTAGACCCTGCCTTGGTTCTACACCACCTTGTGGTTAATCTTGATGCCAAACTGGTAAAACAAAAGCTACATAAGATGCATCCTCACATTGTTGTATTGGTAAAGAAAGAGTTGGAAAAAATCTTATAAGTAGGATGTATTTGATCCATTGACTACTCAGAATGGATCTCTAGTGTGGTACCTATTAGTAAAAAGCCTGAAGGGATCATAATTTATACTAATTTTCAAGACATAAACAAAGCTTATCCTAAATATGATTTTCCCTTGCCTAATATTGACATGATTGTTGATTCCATGATAGATATGAAATGCTTTCAATCATGGATGGCTTTTCAGGATATAACCAGATCAAAATAACACCACAAGACCAACATAAAACAATATTCACCACTCCATGGGGAATGTTTTGTTATTAGGTAATGCCATTTGACCTTAAGAATGCTGGAACTACATATCAAAGGGCCATGAAAATCATATTGCATGATATTGTTGAAGACTATGTCAATGTCATATTAGGAAAATCCAAAACCAAGACCGACCATCCAATAGTGCTACATAAAATATTTTAAAGATTACAAGAGTACAAAGTCAGACTCAATCCAAATAAATGTGTGTTTGGTATAAATTTAGGCAAATTACTTGGCTTCATTATGTCTCATAGAGGTATTGAAGTCGATCTGGCTAAAGTCCATGCTATAACTGAGATGCCACCACTAACCAATTTGAAGTAACTCTATAGTTTGTAGGGTAAGATCTAGTCAATATGATGCTTCATCTCTTAGTTATCAGATAAGTGTCATCCATTTACACACCTTTTGAAAAAGGGAGTTAGATTTCATTGGGATCTAAATAACTTTTCAACAACTCAAAGATTATATTGTTAATCCACCTATTTTATTATCTCTTATGCCAGGAAAGCCATTCTTGTTATACCTATCAGCTATCGACCATGCTCTGGGGGCACTCTTGGCTCAACATGATGACAATGGAAAGGAGCATGTTGTATACTGCCTAAACTATACCTTAGTTACATATGAACATAACTATGCACCTATTGAAAAAGCTTGTCTGGCCATGGTCTTTGCAACTCAAAAATTGCACCATTACATGTTCAATAATAAGACCATGGTCATTTCAAAAGTAGATCCGCTCAAGTATCTAGTACCTAAAATAGCTTTACAAGGTAGAATGGCTAAATGGATCATGTTTCTCAGTGAGTTTGACATAGAGTATGTCAATCATAAGGTAATTAAGGGACAAGTTCTTGCAGATCAACTTGCTAATGCACCTCTCACAGACATATAACCACTCACAATTCAATTTCTTGATGAATCTATAATGACCGTCATTGACACACCCCTTGAGGAGTAGTCTTAAAAGCTGTATTTTTATGGTTCATTTACTACACATGGATTGGGGGTGGATTTATTGTTTATTACACCACATGGGGATCTAATCCCTAAATCATTCAGAATCAAATTTCTTTGTACAAACAACATGGCTGAGTATGAAGCACTTATTGCAAGACTTTGACAAGCAGTGCATTAGAACATATATCATCTCCAAGTTTATGGTGACTCTCAATTAATCATCAATTAGGTCACAGATCATTTTTAGACCAAAGACGACAAGCTAGTTCTATATAAAGCCATGGTCAACACTCTTAAGCCATAAATTGCTAATATTTAGGTTGAGCACATACCAAGGGCTAGTAACAGAGCTGAAGATGCCATGGATACTATTGGCTCTCTGATTTGACAAATAGATAAATCTAGAGAATATCAGTTCCTCATCAAGAATTTGTCAGCACCAGCTTATGAACCTTTAACTATTGCCATGATTTGTGATATTATTGGTCTTATTTCTATCTGGTACTCAGACCTTTACAACTACACTCATGACTAAGTTCTGCTACTTAGCCTATCTTGAAAACAAACCAAAGCCTTCATTCATCATTCCACTTATTATACTTTACTTGGATCCACCCTTTAACATCATAGTTTTGATGGAACTCTAATTTGTTGTTTAACTTCGGTAGAGTCTACGCTAGCGTTAAGAGAAGTTCATGGAGTACGTGGAGCTCATTATAGCAGGGCAGTCCTATCCAAAAAGGTTTTGTGTACTAGTTATTATTGGCCTACAATAGATACAAATGCCACTGCATATGTAAAAAAGTATGACAAATGTCAACATCATGCTAATCTAATTCATGCCCCAAAAAAAACTCTAAAATTGATGTTGATACCATGGCCACTTTCTACATGGAGACTTAATCTCATTGGGAAGATTAACCCCACTTCATCTGATGACCATAAACATATCCTTACCACCATTGAGTATTTCACTAAGTGGGTTGAAGCCATACTCCTCACTTACGTGACTAAAAAGCAAATTTCCAAATTCATTTTCAACCATCTCATCTACCATTATGATATCCCTTCTGACATTATGTCTGATAATGGAGGATCATTCAAGAACAAAGATGTAGACCAATTATGTACTAAATATAACATCACACAAAAATTTTCTATAGCATATTACCCTCAAAGTAATGGCCACCCTGAGGCATCCAACAAAACTATTGTTAACATTCTCAAAAAAATTGTCAATGATGTCGATCATGATTGGTACCTCCAGATATTCCCTACCCTTTGGGCATACCATACCAATCATCATACCCCCATAAGAGCCACTCCATACTCACTTGTTTATGGTACTGAAGCCATCCTTCCAATTGAGGTTGAATTGCCTTCACTATGCATCTTTTTCAAGCATGTCCTAGATGTTCATGACTATCAAGTAGCTTGCCTACAAGAGCTAGACCTACTTGATGAGAAATACATGACTGCGCTCAACAATATTCAAGAATATCAGAACTGACTCAAAGGCCACTATAATCAGCATTTTAAGTATAGAACATTTGAACTTGATGATCTTGTTCTTAAAGAAAGCCAAAAAAATACCATGACTAAGAAGAAACATAAAGGGAAATTCAAACCAAACTGGATAGGGCCTTTCATCATTAATGCAGATTATGGATTAGAAGCATACATGCTCACCACACCAAATGGTGATGAACTTCTGAGCTGATGAATATTATTCATCTCAAGTAGTACTATGTTTGAGCACTAAGGTGTATTGTCTGTAAGGATCATTTTAGTTATGCCATTTTATCACTATTCTTATTTATATAAATACCATCCTTATCTATCTTCTTCACTATAACCACTTTTTGATTCTGTTCTATCAACCCAATTATTCTAAAGCCTAACCCATTTAACCTTAGTTTTTCTAATTTTTACTCATTTTTAGCATCGAGGTATCTGATCAGTTTATTAGCTAGTTCAAGCACTTTAGATAGAGATCATATTTTGGAATAGTGTGACATAAGTTTTGGTACTTGCATCCTTTTTTTGTTATGCCTTTCTTACCACCAATCTTGCTAATAATTATAACCACCTTTGTGTAAATTAGTAATATTGATCTATGTCATTGTGTCCTAGTTATAACCACCTATGGGAAAACTAGGGGAAACATTAAGCCTTGATGTACCAACTTGCCCCTTATTATGTCATACTATGCTTTATTACCAACTATGCCTATTTTATTTAAATTGATTGCTACATTAGTTGATTTCCTCTGCTATAAGGGTGGAACTATAGTGATTTGAGGTCCTACTCTAGGACTATGTAGGCAATGCTCAATACTTGTTGAGGTTAGCTCAGTCATCCTAAACCATGCTCTCACCATTTTTCATGTAACCTAAGCCACGCTCTCACCATTTTATGAGCTTGAACCATTTAATGCCTCATCATTATCAATTGAGTTGAGATATTCTAAAATAATTCCAAAAACATTTGAAAAATCATTAGAAAAGAATAAAAACATTGACCACTTCTTTGCGTTAAGGATTCTGGGAACCCTTACTAAGTTATAAGAAAATTACTTGTCATTTAGTTTCCCCATCCTTTTTGGCCTTTTTCAACATGCACTTGCCATTTTGAAAGACCATTCCTATTCTTCTATCACATCCATTCTATTTGTTGTTTTAGTTATCACATTCTTCCCATTCCCTGGGAAAACTACATTTGCCCTCAAAATTTTTATTGGATATTACATCCATGGAACCATGTAGGTAGTGTCCACTTGCCTAGTGCATATGAAGATAGCTTAGCCACCCCCTTCCTTTTCTTCTATTCCCCCATTTTGTTCATTTGTTAGGTTGTCACCTATTTTATAGGGGCAATGTTTTTAGGGTTTATATTGAGTGTTTCTTTATTGTTTGTTTGCCTATTTATTTTCTTTCAACATTATTGCCTTGATTCAGTTTATGTGTGTTCATTAGGTGATTCCTTGCCCACACTTATACTCGAATCCATCCATATTTATATATTTACATTGTCATCATGGTTTCTATCATTGGTGCATTATTTTCTATTGAGTATTGGATTATGAGAGTCAGTTCTCATGCATATTTCAGCCAAATCCTTATGATGTTATACCTACACATGCTAAAACAAACATTAGCTTCAAAAAATCTACTCAGCATGGTGGCATATCTTTGGCATCGACATCCTGATTAAATCCTAATCATATCCCAAATAGAGTAATTAAACATGAAAGAATTTCAACTTTAATTAGTTCAGATGAGCATCTCCCTACTTGTAGGTGTTTCCAATTCATCATTACCCTCTATGTTAAGTTATCATCATCCTCGACCAATTTTATCATGTTTTTCATAATTGGGGTCCAATGATTATAACTGCTTATGGGCAAACCATTGCACACCATCCCAACTGCATTTCCTAATGATTATAACTACCTTTAGGCAAATCCTTGTGTTGGCACCACTTTACTTTTTCTATTTATACAAGGGTATGTTATCTTGTTTGGCTATCCTAACTAGGGCAGTTCCATATTCTCAATGATTATAATCACCTTTGGGCAAATCATTGTGTTATCATACCACGTTGCCACTATCGGGGTACAATGATTATAACCACCTTTGGGCAAACCATTGTACATCATCCCACTTGCATTCTTAATGATTTTGACTACTTTTTCACTATCATTATGTTTTCATCCCATCATCTTTCCTTTCTTTGGTCCTCTCATTCATTTCTTATCGAGGACCGTTTGTCGACCTACTTGTGCCAACCGTTCCCTCGAGGGGGCATCATACAATTAGTTTATCATCATTGTAGTTGTAAGCATACATAACCTTTTAATTATTTGAGAATACATTGCTTTACTTATGGTTTGCAACATCTTCCCAAATAGGGGCAAATTATAGACACCTAAATCTGGCCATCGATTACCTCCAATCAAGCTTTTGATCAATTTCCACCCAAAATGCACAATTTGGCCTAAAAACACTAAAACATGCTAAATGGTGTGAAATTGACGTATTCAAGTGCTGATTTTGGCCATGGTATCCCCAAATGGGGCGATGCAATTTATGGGCCAACTAACTTTGATCAGATCATTTTGAGTCAAAATGAAAATTTTGCACCTAAGTGCTCTAGATTGCTCTTTCCTATCAAATCTTCTACACAAGATTTGTGCCTTTTTTATTTGTTTTTGGTAACATCCTAAATGGGAATACAATTCCAATGCATCTGACATTGCCTTTCAATTCCAATTTAGTCAAATTTTGGATAAATAACAAGGCATTTTGATCAATTTGATTAATTTGTGCACAAAGTGCTTAATCATGTTTAAGAGCTAATTAACCCAAATCAAGGCCTAATCAAAAATTCCATGGAAACATGTTGAATACTTATTTTTGGAAATGAATATTGAATATTTTCATCATCAAGTGATTTCATTTCTTGGGAAGACATCCCTAGGCCATAAATGCCACAAATATCAAGATTTATGCCCTCCATGCCTCATCAATGCCTTCCATGATGCCCTCCATTCCTCTTAATTTCCCCTTCTTCCAATGTCATGATGAGGATAATTATAATCTAAATTATAAAAATTGAATTAATCCTCAACCATACATCTCAATCTTATGATGGATGGTTCAGGTTGATTCTAATCAATCTCAAAAATCTATAAATAGAGAGGCCATGAACATCATTTCTAAGCTATTTTGGTGCAAATTTATAATGCACAAATATCTTCAATAATCCATGGTAACTAGTGTTACCACACCAAATCTATTCCAAGCCAAGCCAAGCCACATGCTAAAGGTGCCAAGGAGAGATGGAGGTTGTCAAGCTTCCATTGCCAAGGACTTCATGAGCACAAGCCAATCAAGTCACTACAAAAAGCATTTTGGAGCATCTAAAGAAAGTAAAGGAGGGTTTATTTTGCATTCTAATTGTGTGTTTTATTCATTTTTTTAAACTAAGCTCTCCTTAGTGTCTAGGCCTAGAGATGTTATGCTATTAGTGTGTTTATTTCATTTTATTTTCATTTTAGAACTAACACCATACTAACCACCCTCTCTTGAGTCAAATTCCTAAATCACATTATTCATTGTTAATTTCATCATTATTTGAGTCCATTAATTTTTTTTCATTGTTGGTGGGTAAAGTATCATGCATAGGATCTTCATCAACAATATCTAAAACTTTAAACTTTGAATGTGAATTACTAACATGATCTAATTTTTTATTTACAATTTCATCACAATTCAATTCTTTATTATGAATTTAATCATAATTCAATTCATTATTGTTAGTTTCATCATTATTCAATTCATTATTTACAATTACCTTATTATCTAAGGCATTTAACTCATCAAGGTTAGTGTTTGTACCTTGTCTGGAATGAAATGCTTCTATTTATACCTTGTTTTTTTCTCTCAACTCTTCTAATTGCTCTAGTTTTTTGTGATTCAACTTATTCCTCTTCCTTGAATGTGAATCAGATCCCATTTTGACAAAAATAACCAAGATTGTACTTCAAAATGTGGGTTCCAAAAAAAATGCAAAAAAAGTATGTAGAGAATACATAGAGTATGTACGAAATGTCTGTGGGGATAACAATATTGATTTGAGATAAAAATAGATGTTGAAAATTAAGTTTTTGTTTTTAATTCAAGGAATGCATATGCATTATATAAATGTGTATGCGTTCTTATAACATGTACACATTTCTTGAAGTATAGGCATATATTAAAAAAAATAAGCACAAAGACTCATATTCAATGCATAAAATTCCCTATAATACTATAATATGATGCAATAAGACTCAATAAGACTATAATATGATGCATATATCCCTAATATGATGCAATAAGACTATCAGATGTTTCAATAAGGCTATCATATGATGCACTAAGGCTCAATATGATGCTATAAAGCTATCATATGATGCAATAAGACTATCATACAATGTAATACATCTCTAACATGATAGCCTTAAGGCTATCATATGAAGAAATAAGACTCAATATGATGCATAAATCTCTAATACATGATACAATAAGAATCTTGATAAGACTATGAAGCAATAAGACTATCATATGATGCAATAAGGCTCAATATGTAAGATGAAATGCACTAATTTTGTTCAAAATCCCATCATAGGTCCTTACAAAACTAGGTGAATAATGGGTTCACAAATTGGCACTAATCACATTCATGAAATTATGTATTTGTGATGAAATCAATGAAGTTAGGGGTTGTGTTTGTTATAAAATTAGGATTTATGGTTAGGGGTTTGGTGTACTAGGTTTGTACATGTGTATATGTCATGAAATTAGGGATTACAGGAACTATACATGTTCAAGTGATAAAATTAGGGTTTACGATCAACATGTCATGAAATGTGACCTAATTTAGCCCCTTTAATCACATCGTAGACTCCAATTTAGGTTTAATGGGTTGAAATTGGCCACATTTGCATTTATATTTATATTTCTAATTAAATTAGGGTTAGTTAAGCGATACATATTGCATGTATATTATATAATTGATCAGGCCATAAATTTGGTTTAGGGGCTTAATTTTTCCCAAATCACATCCCTAGTTGAACCAATTCACTAATTGGTTCAATTCATGATAGATATAATTGTGCTTAATTTTATCCTAAATCATATATCATGTTGTTATAGTTATGTCAAGAAGGGGTTCAAATTGGCCTCCCATGCCTCCTCAATTGAATTACCCCTATAATTGAAATTTTTTGTGCCATGTATGTACCTCATACACTCAAAAGTGTTAAAGTTATCAAATATGCATCGAGTCCTGGAAGTTTTAGAGTTGACAATGCCTCAAGATGCCAAATCCAATTACATATTACCATGTGTACCTCATACATTCTCAGAAGTGTTAGCACTATTAGAGGTGTTAGGTCCTAGAAGTGTTAAAAAACTATTAAATCCTTGTGAGGCTTGATCTAATTAGATACATCAACACATGTCTATCTCGTACACACATATACCTATGCTAGTGTCCTAAATATCACTTGTCCTAGAAGCACCAGATTTGTCAGAGCCTCATGACACCCAATCTAATCAAATATTTCCACATGTGTAGGTCTAGTACACCTCAAGAAGTGTTAGAGTTATCAGATATGTACATCTTTGATACCTAGACATGTCCCATCACCTCTAACCAATCTAACTAATGCCTATTCAAAAATTTATCATATATACATATAAGCCAACAATGTTTAAATATTGGCATCGATCAAATCAACTCATGTATAGTAAATAATTCATATGATGTGGGCCTCCAACTTATCATTACTGTACAAAAATGATCACATAGAGCCCTTTAATGTCCTATCTGAATTAAGCAAGCACTGAATGTTATCAGTTTTCTATGTATGCATTCAAATTATTTATATCCCTCTACCTTGAATTACTTATAGATCCCAAAGTACATTCATATTTTAAGTCTTACATGTGGG
Organism: Torreya grandis; assembly: GCA_037957365.1. Classification (NCBI taxonomy): domain Eukaryota; kingdom Viridiplantae; phylum Streptophyta; class Pinopsida; order Cupressales; family Taxaceae; genus Torreya; species Torreya grandis. The sequence continues at coordinate 1,179,425 of JARHVA010000213.1, forward strand.
AGAGAATATAATTCATCAATGCACTCCTCAATCTCAAATCCCAATTTGGACTAATAATTTTGAGATGTACTACTTTCTTGCATTCCAAATCATAAAGTTTAATCTCTTTATAATTAAGTATAAACAAGACGATTGGATATATATGTAAAAATATATATAATATTGAAACTTTCAGTGAGGGGGTGGACACTAGTATTCAATTCTAATCAGTTATCTATATGAGGTGATTAGTTCATCATCCACATGAAAAATTATTAGGTCCCTCTACTCAACATCATCCTTGAGGGGAAGCAGATCTCAAATTTAGGGGATATTGTCACCTTTAATGTATCTTGAATAAGCTCAATAGAGTTTGAGCTGGGGTAACTTATACATATGTCATACTTAGTCAATGCCAAGTCTACACCACACTATATTTATAAATCATAGCCATCCCTTAATGGTTTCAAACAAAGTTCTTAGTGCATTTATATAGTTTTTAAGCTATACATTCATCACTACATGCACCACATCTTAAAACCACATCATCACTAATGGATAATGTGATCATTTCATGTAAATATTAAGCTCAAAACCACATATTATACAAAACAAAAGACATTCCCAACTTGACCAAAATATTTAAGAAAAACATGTACATACCTTGTACCCATAATCCTACTTTCCTATCTTACCATCCTAATTACAAGTAGCAAGGTATATAAATCTATAGTATTGATAAGCACCAAGTGTTGTCTAGATTGTTTTTGAGCTTGCAATTGTTGCATCCATTGTATGGCTAGGACTAAACCCATGTCAACAACACACTCTTGAGATGAGGTGGGAATGGATGGAGTGGTTAATGGTTGTCCCATGTGTGATGGAGGGGTAGATGAAGGAGGTGCATGGAATGGAGGATTAACCATATTTTCACAAAAGATCTTAATTTTATGCAAAATTTGAATTTAATCTATTTGAATACATTAGAATAATCTTGAATAATTGTAACAATAGAAGACTCTTGTTAGACTTTCAATTGGCACCTCAAAATGCACCTATTGAATTAGATGCACTAAGTGACCTTGGAGGAAACTTAAGGGAATTTATTCAACACATTTTTGGAATGTTTTTGGGATAATCTAAGGCATGATGCATAGGTATTGGTCTCCATTATATTTCATTATTGAAATAGATATCCAAGCGATGCATTGTTACACCAAGTGCTCAATTCTTATTTCTACTTACACTAGATTATCTATACTACATAGTCCAATTCAACGGGTTTGCTACTTAAACAAATTAGTTCAAAATTTATAAATAAAGGAGTCTAGTCAAAGATATAAAAAAATAAAAAAGGGTAAAATAGTATTTTAGGCAAGTAGGATAATATCAATAAGAAAGGCAAGTAGGATTTTAGGCAAGGTATTAAGGTATATCCTTGCCCTACTAGGGGAAAGGTCCCAATCGCTATGCATGTTCCAATTATCGAACAAGGATTTTGTTAACATGTGTCTTATTGATGAAACATATAGGTGTATATAAATATTAAAGTGCACAAGAAGTCGAACATGTATTATCTAATGCTTATTTAACATTTATTCTATAAAATTAAAAGTTACAACCAATCACACCTTGACAAGTAAGAGTCAAGTATTGATACCCTAATGCATAACGATTGGTACTCTAAAGGTTAAGTTTTGATCATAGGTTTAAAAAATGCATTTTATGACCTCTCATGATAAAATCAATTATTTTAAAGAATGTATAATGTGTTAGACCTTGAAACCTTAGTTATAAGTAGTTAAAACCTTGAAATGGGTAAAAATCTCAAAGTCTAATGTGATGTTATGGCTAATGGGAGCTTTCCCCTATATGAAACATGAAATTTGTTTGTTTTGTATTATTTCAAAATAATTCATATGTGTTATATAATGTGTATGTGTTATTTGAATTAAAAACTAAGCCTTTAGGCTTAAAAATGGCTTGAATTTTTGAGCCAGAGGCTTGTGATTGTACATCTATAGCTGAGATCAAGAGTTTTGACAAAAACCATCAAATTTAAACCTCAATCATAAAATTTGAAATGGATTTCAAAATCAAAGTTCAAAAAATTATTATCGTCATGATGAGCACACTGTCTTCTTTTCAAATATATGATTTTTATAATTTTAAAGCTATTGTAAGGGTTCAAACTATATTTATTTCTAACTCAACTTTTTTAGGCCATTACATGCCGCACATATACATTACTATTCATGTTTATTTTTTTTTCATTGATCCAAATGCAAAACAAATTATATGGTAAAAAATTAGGCTTAATTCTACACACATTAAAAAAAAATTCAATTTTTGTTTTTTTGAGGTAGATAGAGCGGGGGGCACACAGACAGCTACCCATTTTTTTATTAGTTTTTAAGATCTACTTAATTTCAAAATTAATAAAAAAAATATTAAAAAAATTCGTAACACACTAGAATATCTTATCTAAATATTCACCAAAGGGTTTCAAACAATATATAACAATGCTAAAAAAATGGTGGGCCGCACAACCATCTATTTACTATGTTTTATTGAAAAAAATAGGTCATATTCAAATTTTAGACTTTTTGCCTATTTATACTTAACCATTTTTAAAAAAAAATAGTTTTTTGGAAATTAGACTAGAATTTTGACAATTCATGTTTTTATACCATCTTCAAATTTTGAGTGTAGCCATCTCAAATTATTTACATAAGTTCACATTTTTAAAATTTCAAAAAAATCATGTCCATGGGTAGGCCCTTTTTTATTCCCCAACTTTGTGCACTTACCCTAAGTTAAATGTGAAACCAAGAACACACACACTAACCTTTCATGATAGAGGATGTGAGATAATAAGATCCAAATCAGGAAGGCTAATTGCCAATGCCAAGAGGAATGAGAACAACTTATATGTATTGAATGAGATCAAGAAGGAGAGATGTTTCATGAGCAATATATATGAAATTTGGATATGGTATAGAAGGCTAAGAAACCTAAAATTTGATAATCTGGTTAGAATTAGTAGTAAGAAGTCTATAAATAACATGTCCAAGATCATCAAACCTACAAACATTCTTTGCAAGCCATGCCAACATGGTAAGTAGATTAAAAGAAGGTTCAAATCCAAGGAATACTCTACCACAAAACACTTGGAGTTAATCTACATTGATCTTTATGGTCCTATGAGAATTCAAATCATTCAAAGAGATAGCTACTTCATGTTATTCATTAATGATTATACAAGAATGACTTGGGTTGCATTCCTGAAAGAGAAATTAGAATCTCTTGACAAGTTCAAGGCATTCAAGGCCCTTGTTGAGAATGAAAATAATGGGAAATTCAAGTGCCTAAGATTTGCTAAAGGATAATAGTTTTGGAATAATGAGTTTGATTACTTGTGTGAGGTTCATGGAATAAGGAGACAATTCTCAGTAGCTAGGACACCTCAATAGAATGGGGTAACACAAAGGAAGAATAGAACATTTCAAGAGATGGCTATAACTATGTTTCATGAGTCTATATTATCTGATGGATGTTGGAGAGAGATAGTTAGTACTATTGTCTACATTTATAATAGAGGACATATAAGGATTTAATGGTAACAAGACTCCTTATCAACTATGGAAGGGTAGACCTGTAAATGTAGAACACTTTAGAGTGTTTGGGAGCAAATGTTTCATCAAAAGAGATGAATAAAACTTGGGTAATTTTTATTCCAAATCTGATGAAGGCATATTCTTAGGATACTCATCAATGAGCTCAACTGATAGATGTTATAACAAGAGAATACAAAAGATAGTGGAAAGTATCAATGTAAATATTGATGAGACAAGGAAATCTCACTCATAGTCAAAGAATAATTTAGAGAATTTGAACTTCAAGAATGATGAGGAAACTATAGAAATTGATGAGGAGGAAGAAGAAGATGAAGGGAGAGAAGACTCAAAAGGACCTTCAAGATAGATTGAAAGAGATCATCCTAAATCTCAAATCATTGGCCAAAAAAATGAAGGAATGCAAACAAGGAGAAGATTGGTAAGTAATTTCAATCAAAATAATGTTACTTTATTATCCAAGAGTGAACCTAAAAATATTATAGAAGAAATAAAAGACAAATTTTGGATAGATGCTATGAATGAGGAGTTATATCAAATAGAGAATAATGAGACTTGGAAACTAGTTCCTGGGCCTAAAGAAAAAAATGTCATTGGCACAAAATGGGTGTTTAGAAATAAGTTGAATGAGGATGGAGAAGTCATTAGGAAAAAGTCTAGATTGGTATGCAAGGGATATGCATAGGTTGAAGGCATAAAATTTGAGGATAACTTTGTACCAGTAGATAGATTGGAGGTAATAAGATTATTTTTAGCTTATGTAGGATTCAAAGGATTCAAAGTATACCAGATAGATGTCAAATATGCTTTTTTGAATGAGAATTTGGAAGAAGAAATGTACATTGAGCAACCTAAACGGTTCTCTCTAATAGATAACAAAGACTATGTTTGTAGATTGAAAAAGACTCTCTGTGGTCTAAAGCAAGATCCTAGAATTTGGTATGCTAGGCTAGACAAGTATCTGATGGATCAAGGATTCAAAATAAGAGTTGCAAATAGTAATATATATCAAGACAGAAGATGACCATTAGTTGATAGTAGTTATTTATGTGGATGACATCATCTTTGGTGGAAATAATGAAAACATGACAAAGGCCTTTGAAGAGGTGATGAACAAAGAGTTTGTGATGTTCATGCTAGGAGAACTATCATTTTTTCTTGGGTTGCAAATCACTCAATCTAAAAAAGGTATATTCATCTCACAAGCCAAGTACATAAGAGAGATGTTGAAAAAGTTTAAGATGGAAGATTGCAAGGTAGTTAGTACACCCATGATCATAAGATGTAAGTTGGGCAAGTAAGATGAGTCTTCAAAGGTTAATTAGACATCATATAGGTCAAGGATTGGAAGTCTTTTATATATCACTACTTCTAGACCTGACATCATGCAAGAAATAGGTCTTGTGGGAAGATTTCAAATAGATCCAAAGGAGAATCATCTGAAACTAGTCAAAAGGATAATAAGGTGTCTCAAGATAACTATGGAATTTGGATTGTGGTATCTAAAAAATAATAAGTTCAATTTGATAGCCTACACAGATGTAGATTGGGCAAGAAGTATAGATGATATGAAGAGTACTAGTGGAGGAGCTTTCTTCCTATGAGGATACCTAGTGTCATGGATAAGAAAGAAGCAACAATCATTAACTTTGTCCACTTGTGAGGTTGAGTAAATTAAAATATATTTATGTTGCACATAGGTCCTATGGATGAGACAGACCTTAAAAGACTACAAGGTGGAGTATGATGGTCCTAGCCCTATCTACTATGACAATACAAGTTTTATAAGTGTCTCAAAAAACCCTATCATGTACTCAATAACCAAACACATTCCCATTAGATATCATTTTATTAGAGAGAAGGTAAGTGAACAAAGTGTCAAATTTGAATATGTTTCTACACATGATTAGATTGTAGACATCCTGACCAACCCACTACCAAAGGTAAATTTTGAACACCTAAGATAGGAAGTGGGTGTAATTCCTACCCCCAACAATCATTGAAATAATCAAGTACTAAGGGGGAGCTAATCATGCTCATTACCTCCAAGAACAGGTGAGTTATTCCAAGAAGATATGCATGGTTTGAGGGGGAGCTATTCAGAATTGTTGACTGAGCTTGTTCTATGTTGAAGTGGTTCTGTAATATGAGTTAATTTTAAAAGAGATGACAGTTGTGGAAGACCTTTGTCATTAATGTCAAAGGGGGAGAAAGATTAGAAAGGGTGAAAAAGGAAAGAACTAGGTCTAAGAGATGATTGACATCAAGAGTGGCTGACATAGTTTTTTGAGTGTGTTTGACATCAATGATAAAGGGGGAGATTGTTGGATATTGTCATTGATTAAGGAGGATATTTTTGAGCATTGTCATTGACTGTTGAATTTTTGGAATAAGTGTTGTCATTGATGTTAAACTAATGTCATTTATTTCAAAATTCCTTGTGAAAATGCATGATCGAGTAAGCTTTGAGGTATGTGTATGATGAATTCTTATGCTAGTATAGTGAGTGTTGTTGTATGAAGAGCAGTGATGTGAGAGTATTTTATGAAGAATGTTCTTATGATATCTTGAAATGATATCATTGAGAATCAACATGAGTGAGTACAGGTTAGTATGTCAAGTAACCTGCAAATCTTTGTCTAGATCTTGTAAGATGGTATGTGAAAATAACATGATGAAATCAATAAGCTCTAGAAAAGGAGCTGTATGCTCTAAATATCTATGTAAGATGTTTCAAAGATGCTTCAAATGAGATATGAAGATGAGAATTATACAAAAAACACTTGACATTATTTGAGCATGATAGGTTGTTTAAGTTTGTACATGAGGTGTTGAGGGCCTTGCAAATGATTAAAAGGTCAAATCCAAATATCTATGTGTGCACCTCTAAATATGCTACAAATATCCTTAGTCAAGCTTTGAATATCTATAAAAAGCTTGAAATATGCTCTGTTGAAGATAAAAATAAGATTGAGTGTATGAGGTCGCTTGAGAATACACAAGAGACATTGGAACATAAGAGAGTTTCAAGGTGAAGCCTGTAGGGTTGATAGAAGGTCAGATTCAAGTCCTAATTTGACTCACAGGTTAAGGCCTATAAATCAAAATAGAGATGGTAGCCATATGAGCTATCAGGATCAGTTTCCATGAAATGGGTGAGTAGGTGATCATTGAGAAAGGTGATTCAAGTTTTTTTATAATGTGCATGAATTTTTAGGTCATGGTTTACAAGAAAAGGCTAGAAAAGTGTTTCAAAGTTTCTCAAATGCACATAATGAAGAGGTGTCTACCCAAAAGGTTTTTCAAGTGATTTTTGGCATGTGAAACATCTAAATGAGAATATAAAATATTCATGGAATATTAAGAAGGTTTCTAAATCAAAGTTCCAAGAATTGGTTTCTAGAAAGAGGAGCTAAGTTTTATGAATGATCATTAAGACTGGAAGATGGTCTAAACCCTCATAAAACCCTAACAATGACCTAATGTTGAAGATATTGTTCTAAGGAGCTTAGAATAGTTTGATATAGATATTTAAGTTATTGGAGGTTGAATTTAACTCTCCCAGGCATCTCCATATATGATAGGTTTCTTAGGGGAGTGAGCAAACCTTACAAGAAAGTGCTTGTCTTTTAGAGATCTACTGTAGAAGATAGAGTTGACCAAGTCAAAATTACACAATGGATGAAGATCAAAGTGTGAGACTTGTATTTATGGTCCATGAAGGTTTCTAGATAGTTTATAGATCTCAAGTGTGTAAAGTTGGTGATCCAAGTTGGCCAATCACTAACAAATCTAGTGGTGTAGATAGTAAGAAAATAAAGGAAAAGTGAGAAGATTATTTCTAATGTATTTTTATGTAAGAGTGATGCATTGAAGTGCATGATGATGTTTGGGAATTAAATAATCTATCCATGATTTTCAAAATATTGGAATTTAGTGTAAGAGGTTGGAACATTGAATCCAAAATGGCTTATCTAGTTAAGTAGAGTTTATGAAAGAGAAGGTCAACAGATTGGTCTATAAGACCAATAGTTTCCATTAGATATTATGATCTGTCTAATAGAGGTTGATCTGATGATGTTATAAGATCATGTTCATGCATTGAAAACCCTTAAGTATATTCAGTTAGGTTTTATATGTTCATATTACCTTGACTCTATTTTTAAGTTAGTTGGTAGTTTTGAGTAAACATCTTGCACAAAAGAGTTTGAGCCTGTATGCCCTGAGTTGAAACATTTGATTAAGTCTGTGATTACCCTTAGGTCATGAGGTTTTTGAATATGTGATTTTTTTCCATGGATGTTTGGAAAAAATATGTTTATTCTATAGTTATTCAAGACAAATTTTATGTATATACACATGACTTTTATGAACAATAATTTGAAAAGGGGTTCAAGTGGTGATTGGACCTAAAAGGTGTTGTGGAACTAAAGTGAAGTTGGATAAGGTATATTAGAGGGGAATATGATGTGTTCCTATTGTGTGAGGTGTTTGGATATGCTTTAATAAATATCAAATGGTAACATGTTGTTAAGAAGACCTATTAGGTCTCCATAAGCCTAAAAGAAGAATAAGGGTTAATTGATGTATGGCTGACCTATTGTATTGATTGATTCATGATTAAGGATGTCATTTTAATATGTTAAGACCTATTCATGACTGAGATAAGAGATATAAATGTGTGGATGACTAAGAAAGATATGTTCAAGTGACTTATATAAAAGTAAGGTAGTTTAGGCCTATTTGAGTGTGCTTAGAGGAGAAGAGCAGAAGAGGATAAGCAAATGATATAGATATTTGGTTAGTAGAATGAGGTCATGCAAACCATTAGATAAGTGTCATGAATATATAATAGAGGTTTTGAATATTAGGATCAAGGTCATAAGACCTAATCAAGCCATGAAGAGGGCTAATTAAGAGAAGAAGGCTAAAGGTCAGTTTGAGAGGGATAAAAGGGAGCAAAGAGATGAAGGAGAAGATCACCATCAGTTGTATAAGAAAAATAGGTTTCTAAAGGTGATCAAAAAATTAGGTGGATAAGTTGGTGCTAAGTCATCTAGGGAGTTGGTGCCCCATTGCAAGTGAATGCTTGCTAAAGCCTAGCTGAGTTGGTGTTGAGCTAGCTGGGGTTGGTACTCCATGTGAATTGGGTGCTTCACTAAAGATTAATGTTTGTCTTATAAGACTGTATTCCATTTGATTCATTAGTAAGTTTTATTCCCCTTGAGGGTTTCCCATGTATATGTTGTGTCCATGTGTTTCATGCTCTTAGGATTTGATGCTTATGCTTGCTAAGATGTACATGCCTATTAGAATGTTTCATATATGATTAAGTGGAATTGAATGAATTTTTTTGAAGAATAATTCAACCCTCATCCTCTCAATCATTATGCTTTGAACACACCCATTAAATTAGAGTCTAAAATGATGGGATCCACTCTTTTATATATAAACTTTTTTTTGAATGGATGTATAACACTTAATACAAATAAAACAATGGTATATGTAAATGTATAAAAAGGGTGGATTATTTATATTTGTTATATCCTTAACCATTTATAATTTATTTATTGGTCAAAATTTTGTTTCTAAATTATAAAATGGAATAAATTGTCTTTAATTTTATAACTAGCAAAGAAATTATACACACATAATACAACAACCATTTTGAAAGTTTTGTCTACATTTAGCTCTAATAATATTTTATTGTTAAAATTAATTTCACATGTTAGAGAGTATTTAAATTTGTTTAAATTGAATTTTTATGGTGTCTTTAAAGGTAATAATGGGTAGCTAGGAGTAGGAGGGATAATAAGAGATCAAAGGGGTAAATTAGTTATAACTTATGCATGAAATTTAACTGTTCAATCTAATCATCATGTGGAAGCCATAACTAATTTTTAGGGCCTTCAATTTGTTAAAGAGTTGAATATTTCCCACATATCCATAGAGGGGTACTACCTCAACATCATTAACTACCCCACTAAGGAAAAGCCCTCAAGCTAGACCATTAAAAACATAAGTGAAGTTGCACTAGATATTATTCAATCCTTCAATTAAGTTACTATTGGTCACACTTATAGAGAAGGCAATCAAGAAACCAATTAGTTTTATAATAAATTTGTCTCAAGTTTAAAAATTAAAATATGGTTTTATGTGCTTCTTTTTCTTGCCCCTATTATCCAAATTGTCAATGATAAAGCTAAATTGTTGTCTCCTCCTTAGTCTCTTGTTTTCACCTTACGTGCTAGTATGTAATGTTAGATATGTGATCATAAATTTAAATGTTGGATCCCTTTGTGGTGTGGTTTGTATCCCACTTAACTACAAGGGGGTGTGGAGGGAAACACCCCCCTACCCCCTACCACTATTTTTTCTAGCTAGGAAAAAATTCAAGGAGTCAAACCCCTATTTCTATGAAGATGAATCCCACTAAATTCTATTTTTAGGAAGGAAAGTCCTAATGGCATTTTTTCACTCTATTTTTAGGAGGAAAAATCCTAAAAACACTATGAAAATTAGGTGTATTTATCTTTTTAGAGTTCTAATGTAATCAACACAAATGAGTTTGCTTGTAATATGCTCATCTTTAGTTAATAAAATCCTGATATATTGCACCATGGATGTTTCCTTAGCTCTTCTAAGATTTTACCATGTAAATATGGTGTTTTGTCTCATGCATGTCTTATATTATATATATTTTAATTATATTTGTTATTATAAATTTGTATTGTTTGTTGTTCCAAAGTGTCTAGTTTCCTAACATGCAATATTTAATCCTTCTTCCTATCTTTTGTGTTATCCTTTATAAGTGCCTTAATGAGACCCCTCATAAACTTATAATTAGTCAGTTCCATAATAAGTAGCTTAATTATTCCACCTCTTATTATCATATTCCATTATCTTCAATATATTTTATGTTTAGTGATAAGTCATGAATTCGGGATAAAATTTTAAACTCTAAAAAGCTTTTGAACAAAGATAGATTGGAACTAATTCTTGACGGAAAAGGCCATTATCGTATGAGTAATGTTTTAATGATATTCATGGGAGGATAAAGAGTTATAATTAAACCTATCAGTTGTGAAGGTATTATAAAATATCACACTATGTGGCACATCCTTTGTAAAGGAAGCCTCATAAATTTCATGGAATAAATTAAAGGGTTTGACAATGTGTTCTCTATAGAATTTGAGAAGTTCTAGAATGTTAGGCAAGTTAATATTAAATGTCTTGCCTTCAATGTTTCTGAAGAAAGTAGTGATAGTTATATGGGTCTATCTCTTTAAGGGGGGAATTCTACAAGGATAAGGGGACAAAAGAGGCTCAACTATCAAATCCTTTCTCAAAACATGTAATGAAAATTTGAGAAAGATCCAAGCAAGATGCTCAAGTGATTCTCTTCTAAAGCCTTGGGATAAAGTGGCACTCCAGATTACGAAGTACATTACTCTTTAGGTGAGTTTAAAATGTGTCTTCTCTTACCACTTCACACTTCTCAATTATTTCATACACAAGATTAAGGTTAGAATACCTTTATTTATTCTTATTTACATTGTGAATTATGTTATTGATACCCAAATTGATAAATTTGACCTTCCCCTACATCAAGGCCATATATCCTACTTTACGAAGAAATCATGTCCCAATATTCCAAGTCTATTGTTGTTCTAAAATTCACTCTTTTAGATTTAGATCCATCTAATGCCAGTCCCTCCGGTCAAGTGAAGTCAACTTTAGGTAAGGATCTCCACACCCCAAAGTCTATTGTCATCAAGGTTCCTCTAGAAAACAATAAGTCTTCTAATAAGGTGCCATAGGTTGAGATTAATAAGCAACCCATTATTTTTATCCATGTTGTTAATTTTGACAATGATTCCCTTCACATAAATGCCTCTAACCATCCATACCATAATATTGTCTTTGTCATCTCAGTAAAAAAGTATCCATTTTAAAGAGATGGTAGTCACCTCCCTCTTGAAGATAGGTACAACAAAGTGAAAGTGAGTACTCATTTTTTAAATAGAGGCATGGTTGAAAAGGAGAACAATGGTAATTCTCAAATGAATCATCATCCTATTTTAGAGAAGAAAAAATATTCAACTAGGAATAAAGATAAGTAATCTTCTCTGGAAAAATTATAGTCCAAGATTGATTTACTTGAGAAGGAATTACTAATTCAACAATGCATTCTCAAGTGGTTCATGATTGATAATGGGAGACTGAAAATGGGGGTTAATTATTTAAATCATCAACTAAATGGAAACCAACTCTAACCTCAACTTAGGGTTTATTTTAATAAATATCATCGGTCCACTACTAGGTGTCTCTACAAATTCAAAGAAATGGTGAACAATTTGAAAGAGAAGATGTCAAAAATGGAGGAAAGTCAAACATCTCTCAATGAAACTTTAAAATTAGTGCTTCAGATGACAAAGGTGACAATGAAAACATATGTATCTATTATTCTCATTATCTAGGAAGGTATGAAAAATAGAAGAGGGATAAAAATACAAGGAGGTTGTAGTAAAAGAACCATAAGTTAGAGGAAAGACAATGAAATTCAAGCCAATGTTATAGATTTAAAAGTGGTTAAGGATCATTTAAATTTTTTTAAGGAGGATTGGAAGGCTGCTAGAGCCCTAAATGATCTCTTCTCATTTCAACTTTCATGTTGATTCCTCTTCATTGTCTATTTTCTATTTATTTGTGTTGTCTTGTTACAACCTTCTCTCTTCTTGGGATTTTATTTAACCCCATTTTGATTAATGGGGATTTTTATTAGTTTTTCATATTCTGTTTGTAACTATCTATTGTATAATTTAAGTTGGACCCTTTCAAAAAGTCTATTTAATCCAATAATTAAAAAGTTTTATAATTTAAATAAAAAATACATAGAAAAAAATATAATTTATAATCAAATTATTTTGTCTTTTACATTCTATTTTATTTTTGAGTTCACTTGTATATTTAAAAAAAATAGTGTCATAAAAAGGTTCACTTTTTTTTTAATGTGTAATGATATATAGTGTATTATCATATTTCAATGACACATTTTGAATTATTTATTAGGTTAATATGCTAAAATATTTAAAATCCATCATAATTAGATGGGGTTTTGTTTCTATGTACATTACTGTCATGTTTTATGTTAGACTTTCTTCTGGCCATAGAAATAATTTAATTTCAATAACATGTGCAATAATTACTTAAATTGTGACATAAATCTTAAGGAACTTGCATAAAAATTTACCAAAACATACTTAGTTTGGTTAATTAGATTATATATTTTTTTAGTTATTAACACAAAGCATTAAAAAACCAAATAATAGAAGTTCATTTTTAATAAGTAAATATTATTATTTTTTAATTAACAATTATAAGTGGATAAGGTATATGATTTCATCAATCAAAATTATATTTTTGATACCTATATTTATTGATCTAGGTCTAAATTGATACATTTTGGCTTGAGTTTCACCATCTATAAATCCTCCTAGATCATTGGGGAAATGCTCTTTCTGTTGTCAGCCGTGAACCCCCTTATCTTCCCCATCACCACTCTCTTTCTTGTGAACATGGATGTGGGGTTAAAAATAATATATTTTAGAGCTGATGTAGCCCCTCTTCTTATTGTCACTGGTCTTCCCCACACCATGGTGAGTTTAACAGAGCCAATAGAGCTAGGGGTGAAGGAGGGTTGGATCCCTCTCCACAAGATAAGTTTTTATGGCTGGCTCCTTCTATTTTACCCTTTTGATAGGAAAAAAGGAGAAAAGTAGTAAGATGATGGATGGTATCCCTCACCTATTGACGAAGACCTAATTGCTTAGGGAGTTAGGGAGGAAACCACCCCTCTCCTCTACCTCCTCCTCCTCCACCAATTGCCATGTTCGATGTTGTTACTTATTTTGGTCCTTGGTGTAAGTGCTTTTATTTTCCTTTTTTGGTTGATGTAAACATGAGTTAATATAACTCGTAGTTCAGAGTGGCCTTGATTTAACCTTTTTATTATTTTGATCTATTTTCGATGCTTTCTCTTAACTCGATGTGATCTTATTTTTGGGGTATGATTTTTCCACTTGTCTTTTTATATTATTAACATTTTACTATATTTTTCACATTGATAAAAATATACTTTTCAATTAAACATAATAATAATCACACTATAATTTAATATCACCATGTTTTAAAATAGAAATTGTATTAAATATCTTAATTTTATTAATGGAAAAAAAAAAAAAAAAACTAAAATTTAATCATATTACTTGCAAAATTGAAGAAACATGTTATTTATATATTTTTGAATTCAATTTTTAGCCACAAACTTATGTAAATTTTAACTTTTTCTAACAAAAACATATTCCTATTGCACTATTTTATCTATGAAACTGAAAATCATACCAATTTTACTCAGAGTTTTTAGATTATGATATTGCCATATGTCAATGAATATTTTAAATTATCATACTATAATTAAAACTTCTTCTTGACTAAGAAATTTTTTATATAATTCTTAAATCACTAGTACATTTGGTGCAATTCCCAACCAAAATTGGGTTGCAATTATGCTTGAAACTAATGGGTTTGGGGTATTTTTGTATTATTATTTTTTGAAAATCGCATAAACTTAAATAGTAAAAATCCTATGCTAAAATGAATCAACTAAACATTTTTCATTGCATTTTTATCACAACATGTATGTGATTCAAGTGCATCATAATTACACTGAAGTTTTGTATTGAAAATGTTGTTGGGAAAGTGACAAATAAAGTGCTTGATCTAAATCTTTTGTTAATAGGTATTCACATTCTTAATATAGTAAAGGAAGATGACTTTTTATGGGTTAATTTTAAAAATGGGATTTATAGTGTTAGGTTTGGTTATGAAGTTTTGTTGCTATAAAATGAGAAATATTTGCTTTGGATGAAGGTTTGGGATAAGGATATTATTCCTAAGCTTAATTTTTTTTTATGGTTATATCTTCAAAATAAGATTCTTACCTTGGATAATTTAACTAAAAGAGATTTGCCTTTAGTTAATCATTGTTTTCTCTATAAGATGGAGAGAGTGAATAAGTTCAATATCTTATGGTGAATTGTCCTTTTGTTTTTAGAGTTTGGGGTGTTTTTATTAATAAGTTTTAGGTTAATAAGTTTCATGATGTTACTTTTCAGAATAATTGGATAGCTTAGGTTTTTCCTTTTAATAATTTAAATTTAATAAAATTATGGAGATTGGTGTTTCTATATATTTTCTAAGGCATATGAAAAGAGCGAAATAATAAAGTTTCTAGAGATGTTAAAGGTTCTAATCAATTTTATTTTACAAAGATTATTAATATTTTGGAAGAAGAAAGGAATGTGATTAAATGGAGTAAGAATCAAACTTTAAATGCTTAGGAAAAGTGATTGCCAAGAATTGGAACTTTTTAGAAAATATTTCTTTTGGTCATAAATGTGTAGATGTTATGAGGGATGTTAAGTGGAGAAATCCATTAGCAGGTTGGATTAAATCTAACTTTAATTGGTTATTAAAAGTTAATCTAGGGTTTTTTGGGTGGAGGAGTGGCTTTTAGAGATGAATTTGGTTTAGTCATAGCTATATATGAAAGTAGTTTGGGGTTTCAAACTAGTCATATGACATAGGCTTTAATAAAGTTTTGGGGTATTCTTTTAGATAAATATTTGGGATGTGTAAGTTTAATTGTTGAAGGCTACTCTTTGAATATAATTAATTTTCTTAATAATAAAAATAAGCCTAATCATAGTATCAGTTATATTTTTAAGAAGGTTTGATGCTGGGATGTCTTTTTTAGGCTATCACTTTTCAACATAAGTATAGAGAGGGTAATTATTTGGATGATTATTTTGATAATAGAGGGGTAGGGGATGCTTATTAATTTTTTTGGTTTAAAGATGGATCTTTCCCCTTCGACACTAAGGTTTTTATGGAGAGAGAGAGAGAGATTAATTAGTGATTTTCTTTCTAATGATATCTTTTAATGATGTTCTATTGATGGTCTTGTGTGGGAATGGGTTATTTATTTTGAGTGGTTGGGTGCTTGAAGTGGTACACAAGGAAATGATTGATGTGAATCATTTTTTGTGTGAGGTAAGGTAGTGTGTAATAATGATGACACTCAATCGAGGAATAAGGGGCAATTATAGAAGGGATTAATTCTTATATTATGTGTGCCATCTGCTGATTTATTTTCCTAGTTGTGTTTGGGTTTGCATTGGTTATTTAGAGATTGTTGCATGACGGGTGGTAGTTTGCATATGATTGAGCCTTTATATCTTGGGAGAGTAAAAACTAATGCAAAAGTATGTGGTATCCTAAAAACTAGTGGGATTGATACATTATGGATAACATCGATGGGCATGACTAGTATCTTTCTAGATAGTTTGTGGATAGTTAGAATGATTTCAAGGTGGAAATTAACAATGTTATAATGGAGATTTTAAAGGGGCTTATTACCTAGGTCACGGGTCTAAAAATTCAATACACCAAATACATGAAGTCTAATAAAATTTATATGGAGGAGAAAGTTAAATTTTTGAGTGATGGTGAAGAAATCATTGAGTATCAAGGTGGATATATTCAAGAAGATTTCTTAGTTTTGTATAATGAAGCGATAGAACAAATTATTAGGTATGTTACTTTGGAAGGTCGTTATATGGTGGTTCATTATTACCATTTTCCCATAATAAATTATTTTAAGAGGTATATTCCCGTAAGTCTTCCATTTTATATTTTGCACTCTTTGTAAAGTTCTATGATTGATGTTAAGAATGGGAAAAAGCCATATCTTCTACACCAAGCAGTGATATTTTTTTATTTTAAAGTATTTTAGAGGTATAAATCATATCTATAGAGATATCCCTCATTATAAGAAGTATTAAACTAAATGGGTTTTAACACCCAAAAGGATCCTTAGAATCTCCACTAATAAAAAATAAAATAAGGTTCAAATAGAGGGTCTGAGTTGTGATCCAATTGATTTGGACAAGGAGGAAATGAAGATGAGATTTACTGATAATGTCTATGAAGGTTGGGAAAATATAGGGGAGATGGATATAGTGTTTTATAAATCTTATGGAGGTAATGTGGAGGTGAATGAAAAGCTTGTGGATGATGAAAAATTACATGATATGGTGGAAGGTTTGTAGAAGCTTCAGAAGAGTTGTGTGCTAAAGGGTTTAGAAGAGGGTAGGAATGATGCCTCTCGAAATTAGGATAAGAATAAATACTTTGATGATATTATGGAATCATTTAAAAATAAGAATAAATTTATAGAAATGGAAGATGAGATAAGTTTGCATAAGGTTTTCTTGCATTGGTTTATAACTTGGAGTATGTTACACTTAAAGAAACTATGATCAATTTGAACATGAAATGATGGAATTTATTGCATAAATAATGATTTTTTGGAGCAAATGGGAGAGTTTGTTGATAAAATGAATAGAATAGAGAGTGGGAATGAGATGCTTAAGGATAATATCAGTATGATCATTGAGTTAGGCATAAATTCAATGCAAAACTATGTTCAAAATATGGAGGGGATTCAAATGGTGGCAAAGAGGAAGACCAAGATGATTAAACATGGTAAAGTGGACAAGAAGAAGAAAAAATTAATAAGAAGAATCAGGATCCTCAAACCCTTCAGATGATGGATACAATGCTTAACATTATGAATAATAATTGGACAAATGTGATGAAAGGTTGAAAGAACCTTAGCTGTTAGGTTTTTTTAGTGTATTATCTTGCCATTTTTTGGCTATTTTTTTGTTGTGGGAAATTCTTTTATAATGGTGTCTTTGTGTTTAGGATTTATTTTGCAAATCTGAATACTAGTCCAAACTTATTTTTTCTTTATATCTGGGAGGATCTATCTTAAAAATCCACTTTTACCATAATTAAAAACTTTAGTATTAGAGTTGTATCAAGATATGAATGAATCACATTATTACAATTGTATATTATAATCTTGTAGACACCTAATTTTAGTATAGAGATAGTTTTTTATGTAAATTTATATTGATTATAATTTACATATTTTCATGTAAGATTACAATTTATATAGTTAATTAAAATTGAAAATTCTATGTACTAAATTTATTACATGCATAAAGCTTTTTTTGTGGGACCACATGTTGAAAGCTTATGTGTCTCATCTCAGTTATTTTTAAAAAAATCACTTCCTTGGTGGCCTTACAATTACAACATCGATCTTACAGTAAAATATATGTCATAAAATGATGTGTATTATTTTTTTATAAAATAAATTATAATTTTATGTAAAACAACTTTACAATCTCAAATATAACATTTTTTTGGCTTATTCACCCTAAAAAATGAGTCATCATGGTCTCACTATCTATTTTTGCATTTTGGGATTTGTGTTGGCTACTTATGATCCTTACATTAATTAAAATAAATATAAAACATATAACTAATCTAATAAATTTTTTTCACATTTTCATTAATTTCTTAAACTTTCATTAATTTCTTAAACTTTCATACCTCTTTTTTATTAATTTCAATCAAATCATCATACAATTTGAACAAACCAATATTTTGGACATTGAGAAATTGAATTCATCTTGTATCTACATCTATAATTCTATGGTATACAAGCTAAAAATTTCATATGTGAAAAGATATTAGAAATATATTAAATAATAAAATAATAATTAATAAATATTTGGTGACATTACCTTAATATTCTTTATCATCATGTCAATAATAGTTTTTTCATATTTTCCAATTATTTTTGTGTTATAGTACACTCTTTCAAATTTGTCTTCCATTCTTTTCATTAGAAATTATGTACACTCATTCAGGACCTTTTTATAAGGAGGATGGAAATTTAAAAAAAATAAAAAATTAAAACACATTTGTATTCTTTGTTTAAAATGTCAATTTTTTAAAATATTATCAAATATATTGTAAATAAATAAAAAAATTAAAAATTGAAACACTTAAATAATATAAATATAAATAAAATTAATAACATAATTTCAAATACTGATACCTTGAGCATCCTCCAATATTTTTATATCATCATTTACATATCATTTCACTTTTATAATCCTAAATGCTTAATGATTATACTCATCTATGGTAATATGAGAAGGTTGATCATTGTCACAGTTTGGCGGTGACTCTCTAATGTCTCCCTCCTAAAACAATTATATTATATAGTAACATTAATGCTAGATGGGTTGGCAGATTCTTGGGATTTTTTATTTTTGTAGAATCTTTCATGAGAGAGTTGTGTGTCTATTATGTTACTCAATGTGAGTTGATAGACAAAGATGGTGTGGATCCAAAATGAAATAAATATTATAAAAAATTAATTAAATTATTTTAATAAAAAAATTGAAAATTATACTTTTACACCAAGACTCTAGTGGTAGAGTAAGGATGTCAACTTGTCATAGGTCCATTTCACTAGTAAATTTATTATAAAAATTGCTAAAACTTATAGTTAAAATTAATTGATTTTTTTTTTTTTTTAAATTTTATAAAACTTGTGATTATGCTTCCATGTTGAGTCCCTAGTAGCATAGGAGAGATGTGGATTCATCCTAGCATCATTCTTCATCAAGTCCTTATAATAATTAATGGGCATGTTAAAAAGAACACAAAAAATAAAATAATATTAAAATAAATTGAAATAATTTTTAACTAAGAAGGGGGTAAAAATTTATTGATCACACAAGAAAAAACCAGTTACAAGATAGTCTCTTGATTCACCAAGTGAACCAATTTTTGATGCAAATCGACCGGAAGCATATCCAGGTCAGTAATGTTCCAAACAGGGCCATTCTCCGAGGCCCACTTGGTGAGGGAGTCTGCAACATTGTTCCATTCACGGGGAATGTGATGGAAAGAAATAGAATTGAAGAAAGTGTTGTAATGTTTAATTTGTTGAACAATAGAATTTAACAGCCAATGTTCTTTACCAAAATTATGATTGTTGAGTAAATTGATGATCACTTGCGAATCCGATTCGCAGACAACATTGAGATAATCACGCTCACAACAGGATTTCACGGCCTCCAGAATGGCGATGCCTTCCATCAAATTATTTGTGTGGTTGCCTTCATACCTCGAGAAGAGAAATTGGATGTTGCCATTGCAGTCTCTCACAATTCCTCCTATCCCTGCCTCTCCTGGGTTTCCTCGGGAGGAGCCGTCAACATTCACTTTCAACACGCCAGGCATGGGAGGAGTCCAATTACCAATTCTGTTGACAGGCCGCAGCTGCTTTAAACCCACACTTCGCCTGCTTATGTTGCTGGACGGCGCGCAGTCTATGAGTAAATCCAGCCCGAGCCTTTTACATAGGATGGCGTCTCCAGGATCCCAAACAGTCCCAGCTGCGACCCTGATCATTAAAGTTTCCTGTAAAGGTACGATAATATGGGTCCACAGAAGTCTTACCTCCAGCTGCGCTCCCCTGAAGACACGTCTATTTCTTTCAAGCCACAAATTCCACATAATAAAAATAGGTCCAACGGTCCAGGCAAGTTGTAAAAGGGAATTCCTTGTTGGAGCTAATCCCAGTCTCTCCCAAAATTCTGTTAAAGATGAAACATGCCAGCAAGGAAGTTCCCAGGCATTCCACCATAGATGCCAGAGTTGTTTAGCAAACAAGCATTGGAAAAATAGATGAGCAGCAGTTTCCTCTCCATTATGACACAGGGCACAAACAGAAGGCCCTTGAAATCCACGTCTACAAAGGTTATCCCAGGTAAGGCATCTATTGTGTGTGAGCAGCCAAAGAAAGAAATTACATTTGGGCCAAGATATCCGATTCCAAATTCTTTTTCCCCAAAGGAACTGACCTCCTTCAACCATTTGTTTAGACAAAGTCTTGTAACCAGAAGCAACGGAATACTGTCCAGAGGTGTCGCTCCCCCAAGCGAGCTCGTCTTGTCCTTGCAGAGCACTGCATCTTTTGGCTGTAAGGATTTGGGATAATTCACGCTTCTCCTCATCCATACCCTCCAGAGGCCAATCTGAGGAAGCTTTCCATTTGAAACCAATGTTTCTTCCCTGGCTGAAGGCTTCTTTGTAATGGATCACCTTGTTCCAACCAGCAGAAAGGAAGGAATCTGCAAGCGTCTGCAAATGCGGATGCGAACGAAGAAGAGGGGGTGCTCCATCCCAAGAGTCTTCCCAGAACAGCGCTTCAGCACCGCTGTTGCAAATCCAGAAGAGGTCTTGTTTAACCAGCTGAGCACCGATCTTAAGTGTGTGCCATATCATTGATCCCCTGCCTTCGAGGGGGAGCCTGGGTATGTCATAGGGCGCAATGTCAGGAAAATACTTGGTAGTCAATATACGAGCCCATAAGGATGACTGATTAGTGCACCATCTCCAGTAAAGCTTGGCCGCTAGAGCTTGAGTGGCCAAAATGGCTGATCTCAAACCAAGGCCCCCTTCCTGTTTTGGTTTGCAAACTGTAGCCCAACTGATAAGACTCCATTTAGAGCTTTGCAGATTACCGCTCCACAAAAACTTTCTGGAAAGAGCATCATACTCTTTGAGAAAATAAGTGGGAGTAGTTTGAATCATACTACGGTAAGTAGGCAAATCTTGAATGACAGATTGAAGAAGAATCACTCTACCTGCAGTGGAAAGCCATCTGTTTGTCCAATGTCCAACTTTCTGCTTTAGCTTGTCTAACACATTTTGCCAAAAAAGCCTGGGCTATCTCCCAACCACTATGGGAATGCCTAAGTAGATCACTGGGAGAACCTGAATTTGGAACCGCAAAATAGTTGCGATTCTTCTCTGAATCAGATCCAGAGTGTTGAAGAAGTAGATTGATGACTTGTGATCATTAATCTTCTGTCCAGAAGCCTCCAGATAATTATCCAGCGTGCTTCGAAAAGCAACCACTTCTCGAACGTGAGCTTTCCCAGCCAGAACAGTATCATCAACGAATTGGAGATGAGTTAGGGGAGCAATCTCATTCCCCCATCGCCAGCCATATATAGTCTCCTGGGAGACTTGAAATTTCAGAAACCGTCCTAGCCCTTCGGCCATGAGAATAAATAGATATGGTGAGAGGGGGTCTCCCTGCCGAAGGCCTCTAGAAGCTCCAAACAACTCCGAAGGCGCACCGTTGATGAGAACTGAGTATGAAGGCGTGGTTACACAACTTAGCACCCAGCTGATCCATTCTTGCTTGAAGCCAAACGCCAAAAGAATCTTGATCAAAAATCTCCAGCTGGCCCTGTCATAAGCTTTGGCAAGATCAAGCTTAATGAACATAGCTTTTTCTTGGGAGGTGCTCATGGAATGAATAGCTTTCGAAGCTATCACGACTCCGTCCAGGATTTGTTTGCCTGCTACATATCCTCCTTGTTCCTCCGAAATAAGGAGAGGGAGCAGCCCTTTCAATCTAAGAGCAATAAGAAAATAAATTGAAATAATTTAATTGAACATAAATCTTAGAATTATACCTCCACATGAAGTCCATAGTTACAAATGAAGGACACCAATTTTTCTTAGTGCCCTCCTCACTTTCCTCCTCCTTATAATCAAGACTTAATAATTATGTTAATAACTATTAAATAATGCATTTTAGAATAAAAATGATATTAAAAGTATGCAAAATGAAAATTACAAAAATATTTTACCAAGGGTAATATTGTCAATCTACTTAAAGGGTTTGGTAATCTTCATCAATCTCATGTTGTGTAGTCACATGAATATTGGACCCACTAAAATCCACATTATATAACACTCTCCTAATGATACTTCCACATGATTACCTAATATCTGTCACATGAACCTTACATTTAAAATATTTATTCAAATTATTTAATAATAATAATAATAATAATAATAATAATAATAATAATAATAATAATAATAATAATAATAATAATAATCTTTTATCCTATTTACATAGTTTTATTTTTTTGTCTTCAAACTAATTTTAATTGATCGATTATTAAGTTCATTAAAGACCATTGATAGACTAAGATATAATTGGGAATTTGGTAAAAAAATTGCACATAACCTAGAAAATAAAAAAGAGGAAACAAAATTATATATTTCATTAAATAATTTGTATGCAACCTAAAAAAGAAAAAAAAAAGAAACCAATTTAAAAATTTCATCAAACAATTTGAATGTAACCCAAAAACAATTTTTATAATTTTTAAGGTTTTGGTATGTTTTTGAAAGTTTATATCATGGTTTTTACTACAATTATTTGTAGGTTTTGTTTTTATGTTTATCATAAAAATATTTTGTATAAATTACATAAATAAATTAAATTTACTTATAAAATTAAATAACTTTGTATATTTGATCTTTGATTTCATTTGGGTGGCATATATTCTTTCTCTTCTTCACTTAAAAATGAATTTGTTTTTTAATTACACTTTAATCCTTCCCCTTACTCTTAATTTGCCTCTACAACACTATTGGTGGGCAAACATATTTTTTCCCTCTTTGTTGCCACTTTCTTCTCCATCTTTGTTTCCCCTTTATTCTTTGTCTCTCTAGGTGAAAATAAAATGTTGTAAGAGGGCTCATATGTCCTTCCACTTTTTTTTAATTAAAAAATTAAGGTTTTTTAAAGTACAATCCCAATGCAAGTGAGTAAAAAAAATTAAATAGTGGTGATAAATACATAAAATATAGTAGTAAATATATTATGTGGATGTAGTCATCACGACCCCCTCCTAATTATGGAATAAAAAGAAAAGAAAGGGACAAATGGATTAATGTCTATATATGGAAAAGGGATAATTGTTTGAAAAATAATTAGTGATATATATAAATCTTATCATTTTCAATTAGTGACATGTGTTGACATGTATTGGAGAGATAAAAATTTATGATACCATATCTCCATTATCATGTTTCAGTATATATAATTGAAAAATAGGTAAATTAAATTCATGTACATGTCTAATTTATGTATGTTGTTGAAAACACTAGGTATGCCTCAAGTGTGATATGTTGGGTTTCCCTATAGACCTAATGCACCTTAAGAATATCAAGAAAAGTTTCAAAATTAAACTCATCAAATTCCATGGATTTGATTGGAGGAAAAAAATAAGAAAATAAATAAAGATGATCCCCTTCATTTGTTTCCTCAATAAATCTTGTTATATCTAGAAGAAATTTTAGAAGGTTGCATGGATAACACATTGAAATATTACTTGACTTTACAATGTAGTTTATATGATAAATTTCAAAGCCAATGACATTGATTTCGAAAGCAACATGAAAAATAAAAAAAATTATGTAGATGAAAAAAGTAATAGGGTGGATGAACAGGAGTTTGATGACAAAGAATATGTGCTTATTAAAATAGATACCAAAACTCTATTGTTTCAACCTAAACTATGTTTTATTACTTACTATTTTGATATTGTTTTACTTTAAAACAAAGTATGTATGGATAGAATGAAGTGTTATCATTTTATTGATGTATAATTACACTTATTTATTTATTTATTTATTTTTTTATCAACTATAATAAATTATATAGTTTCCATGTAAATGGATACATCCATTTTATTTTACATACTCCATATCTAAGTACGAATGGAACAAATCCAAAAATATAACACAGTAGATTTATTTTATACATTACAACATCTTCCATTATTATTTTTAATGTTCTATTAGTTTCTATTTCGGCCAAATAGGTATATTGTTCAAAGTCAAATATTTTAGAATCTTTTTATTTATAACATCTAAATTTATTTGTATTTTTGGGTGATTAGTGAAAACAATGGGAAGATAAATTTATCTATAGGCATCCCAAAAAAATATTGGGAAGAGACAATATATATAATATTATATGTATTCATAATAATTTAATTTTAAAATATCATTTTGAATGTGAAGAGTTACAAATTCAAATTACCTTTTAGGTAAATTTGTCAATCTTGCTACCTTCCTCCTCTTTCTCTTTATTTTGGGTGAGATTCTTTATATTTTATCGATATTTTGATTCATAGATTTTAGTAATACTGGGTTAATTAGTTTGTCATAATTTTTGTGCCAACACAAATATTACTTGTAATCATATTATCAAATACAAAAAATAATTTGGTATAGATTTTAGTTGCATTAAAACATAACCGAATTTATGTAGAATGAAGGTATTTTTTAATTTATATTAAAATAGATTTTTTTTTTGGTTGATTTTAGCACCAAAATTATTTATTACACTTATATTTCTGATTTTGCATGAAGAAACATTTTTTGAACAATACATACATACATACATACATACATACATATATATATATTCTTTTTAGGGGCTCCAATTGGGAAAGAAAAACCCTTGGAGGTGTTATTGAAACTAGAAGTAAAATATATTAATGGTGTTGTTGGTGAGAGACTAATAGCCCTCAGAGTCAGGTACATGAATTATTAGGTATTTAAAGAGTTCAATATTATATTTAAGTATTTGAATGGAAGGACACAATCTCATCAATACTTTGAACTTATTATTAATGGTGCGAAATGAAGATTGTGCACCTCCAAATACATATGGCTTGTGCATTTTAAATGATAATAAAAAATATTCATTTATTTTATGTAAAATAACTATTTTAAGAAATTATGTTTTCCACCATACTTTCTTAGATCATTGTTTTAAAGTAGGGCCTAAATTTGAAGGTCACCTTTATGTATCAAGTAATTTTTTTATGATGATTATCAAATAGACATTTCCTTTCAAAAATTAATGAAGTTATCTTTAAAGAAGGAATGAATCATGAAAAGGTAAACATATATTCATAAAATTATTTGTAGTTATTATTTGTAATTTTTTTCTTAAAAACTCATTTATTTTATCAAATTTTATTATATATGATATTCAAAACCTTTTCAATTTATTTTAATAATAAATATTTTTAAATGAATCATACATATTTTATAATAAAATTTATTATTATAATAATTTTATCAATAAAAATACAATCTTTTATCATGAAAGATTTGAATGAATATATATCTTTCAACTTCAAACACATTAATTTTTTTCAAATTTAATAAATATGTCCATCCTCAAATTCAAATATATGAAGACTTTAAGTTTAATCACTTCTTCTCAATCAACTTTTAATAATTAAGAACTTGATAAATCGATTATAAAATAACGATCAGATAAAACTAAAAAATTAATATTATCCAATTTTAAATAAAATTATTAATATATTAATATTTATAAAGTAATATTAAATTAAAAACCAAAGGACTATTTTAGTGTCTACATTGTATGAACTTTCGAAGTGGTTTTGACGTTATGTTGTATATAAAGTTTGTATTTTTCATGTCACGGAGTGAAGATTGATGATTAATTTCCAAATGTAGGGTTTGGTAGTGTTGCAACATGTGAACTATTTTCTCCTTTGTTTGTGAAAGGGTGGACATTTGATTGTGGATTTGCTCACTCAACACTGCTTTAAAGTTGATATGGTACTTGTTAATCGATGGAATGTGGTGGTGGGTGCCGAGGTGTGACACGTGTCTTTCGCTGTCGGGTTGGTCAAATGAGCAACGCAATTTTATGTGTCCCACTTAATCTATTGAAAACCATGTATGGATTAATCATTCATTTGAGATTATTGACTTATGTGGAATACTTAACACGTATCATTTGGCTACTTTCCCTTCAATATTTTCATGATGTATTTGTTAGGTATGTTCCCATTAGGATTTTCTTAGTAGGTTTTCTCATATGAATGAGGTGTCGACATTCTATTGGTGGTGTATTATTAATGGGAGTTTCAATTCTTTAATTTTGGTATGGTTGTTTGATTTTTTGAGGAGTGCATATCTCATTATTGGTCTTCAATTTATTTTTTTGGTCATGGCATATTTAGGGGTCGGTTTGACTTTCAAAATAGTCTCATAAGGATTTATTACATGGGAATCAAAATATTAGGTTCGTATAGATATGTCATGCAATGAATAATTTAAAAGTTATAGATTCACACAAGGACCCATTTTTGAATCTTACTGTCTTAAGGATGAACATTTTGATCTAGTTGAATATCAATCAACATTCACTCCCTCTACATCTGGTATATGTTCACCAATTCCTTCTCCCACCCCTCGATGCTAGGTTATATATTCCCTTTTCAGAGACCTATTTAAAGATGTCTCCTCAAACATTGAGCTTCCCCTCTCATCATGCTTCTCCCATCAGAGCATTAGATCTCTCAACATATCTCCCATAGAGACTGCTAGAGTCATTGAGTCCAATATCGAGTGTTATTTCATCCATGTTACAACACACATCCTATTTAAGGAGATAATGGCATACGTCAAGATCATGAAAGCTTGTCACAAGAAATGTCACCCTATCACTCTTCTAGGTTTGGATATTTCACTCTTCAATGGCCTAATTCCTTGCATCCCCATAGTGCATGTCATGTTGGTTGAGCCTGAGGAGTTAGACAAACTGATCCCTCTCTCCCCTGAGTACTTTGAGGAAGACAATTCCATGGATGTTGAAAGATCCATAGATGCCAACCTTGGCACCTCTACAAGGCCAAAGATCATTAAGGTCAATGTTAACATTGTTGAAAAGGAACAAGATGTTTTGGTCGCTTTTTTGTACAATTTTTTTGGATGTATTTGCTTAGGAATACGCTAATATGTAGGGCATAAACCCTGATGTCTTTATCTATAACCTCATTATGGATGTGAGGCCTATCCCATTTACCAAAAAAATTACTAATGGTGGTCAAAGTCTCCCAATTAGTCAAGGCTAAAATCAAAAAGCTCATTCGAGTCAATTTCATCACTGTTGTTGACTACCCATGATGGGTTGCCAAAATCATCCCTATTCTCAATATGAATGGAGCCATTCACAACTATATCTACTTTTGGGATCATAACTTGGCTTTCCCAAAGGATAAGTTTCCCATGCCTTTGAAAAAATTGTGGATTCCATGACTAGTTTTGAGATCATGTCCCTCATGGATGGTTTCTTAGGGTACAACCAAATCTAGATTGCACCTAAAGACCAACATAAGATGACATTCACTACCCCATGGGGCAATTTTTTTTATGTCATCATTCCCTTTAGACTAAATAATGTTAGGGGCATGTATCAGTGTGCCATGACCCACATTTTTCATGACCTCTTCTATAAGTTTATGGAATGCTATGTTGACAACCTCCTCAAAAAATCCTATAGGTGGGATGAACATGTAAGAGACCTCAGAATCATCTTCGAGCATCTTAGGGAGTATCAAATCAGCCTCAACCTTAAGAAGCGTATTTTTGGCATCTCAGCTAAAAAGCTCCTTGGTTTTCTCATTTCACAGTAAGGCATCGAAATGGATCCTGAGAAGATCAAAGAGATCCTTGATATGCCTCCCTTATGAAACCTCATTGATTTACAATCTTTCCTTAGAAGACTCAACTTCCTTAGACATTTCCTCAAGGAGTATGCCCATAAATCCATACCCCTCACACATCTCTTATGCAAGAACACCTCGTTATTATGGGCCCATGAGATCCAAGTGGCTTTTGTGGAGTTAAATAGAATGATTCACAACCCTCTCATATTAATGGTAACTATTGAGGGTTATAAGTTCATCTTATACACCTCTATCACTGATCTCTCCATCAAGGGCATGATGTGTTAAAAGGATGATCCTGGTAGAGATAGGGATATTTACTACATCTCTCATATTCTAGTTGGCCCCAAGCTCAACTACTCTACCATCAAGAGGCAACACCTCACCCTTGTCTTTACCATGAATAAGTTACGACATTACATGTTGGGCCAAAGTAACAATGTAATTTTCCTATCTAATTTGCTCTAGTATTTGCTCAATAAGACACACCTTGCAGGTAGAACCATGAGGTGGATCATGATTCTTAAAGATTTTGAACTATGCATCATTAACTCAAAGTCCACTAAGGGATTAGTAGTAGTTAATGATGCCACTCCTTACATCATCATAGGTGGTGTCTTGTTTAACGATGCATAGTTCAAAATCCATTACCCCTACATCATCATAGGTGGTGTCTTGTTTAAGAGAGGTCTTGATGGAATTTTGATGCAATGCCTCACCCCTGAAGACACCTCTCTTGCATTAGAGGAGTCTCATAAGAGTGTCTATGGTGGCCACCTAGGAGGGCAAGCCACCACTTAGCATATTATCAGGATGGGTTACTACCAGCCCACTCTTGTCAAGGATGCCATCCAATATGCCAAGATGTGCAAGATTTTCCAATTCATCATAGGTGGCCTCATAAAGACCATCAAGACCTCTCTTAAACTAGTGAGGCCACTCCTTACATCATAGGTGCAAGATCTATTTATTTTACGCCTCACTAAATGCTTCAACTTACAGATCTATTTCTTCTCCACCCATTACCCCTAGGGTAATGGGCAAGCTAAATCTTCAAACAAGATGTTGAAGAAGATTTTCCTTTGTACAATTGCCTAGTCTAGGTATGATTGGCATCTGATGCTCTATCCTACCCTTTGGGCCTATTGGATCAGTTTTCATATGGCCATAAGGGAAACCCCATATGTGCTCATATATAGGTTCGAGGCCATCCTCCCTCTAGATGTCTTAATCCCTTCTCTATTGGTTAATACATTCATGGCACTATCCAATGAATAAGAATGTGCCACTCACCTCACCAAGCTTGAGTAGTTGGATGAAAGCTGCATTAATGCTCTTGAGTATAATCATGCTTATCAACATCACCAATGCTCCCATTTTAGTAAATTGGTGCATTCACATTCGTTTTGATTTAGTGACATGGTCTTCATTCTTAACAAAGAGCACTGGAAGAAGGTCAAACTCGTTCACAAGTGGTTTGGCCCTTTCATGATTACTATTGTCACCAAATATTGCACCCTAAATTAGGATGTTTAATCCTCTTCCAAATTTGGGCAACATGGGAATACTTCCAGGTATGTGGTTGTACCTATAGTGGAAGTGAGCCTCTAGATTTTAAGGGCTAGTTCTCTGAATGTATCTTGAAGTGATTTCACTTATGTTAATGCTTGCTTGTGGGAAAAGAGTTAGAATTTACATGAAATAAACCTAATCTAAGGGGTTAATACACTAAGATGTATTCCATATGACCATCATACTTTCCTACACTAAGAAACAAGGCACACAAACTAACTTGTAAGTCTTATGGATCCTAACATGAGTATTTCAATATGGAGGTGAGGTGTATGAGATCTAACCAAGGTAAGTGAACCATAGGCCAATTGTAGGCACTAAGGCTCATTGTATACTAAAAAGATAAACTCATACACTTGATAACACTTCATATGACCTGTTAGAATAGAAACTCTTACAAAAACATGAAAGGATAAGGGAAGAAAGGATAGAGAACAATCACTTTGCATCACCACACATCATTTGCACACTTAGACAATTTATCAAGAACTAAAAATTAGATCTACATTAATGTTAAAAGGAAAAATATGATGTTATTCCATTAGGGCTTTGCCATACATGGAGTGGAACTTATTTACAATAGCTCAAGAGCTATACATATAGAAGAAAGGCCATAAGAGAAAGGGGGCCTTGGCGCTTAAAAGGGGAATCAAATAGTTCAAAACCATTTGAAAAGTGGTTACAATTACCTCTAAAAATATGCTCATTTAGACCATTTGATTGATCTAGGTCACCCTAATTCATTGCATCATTTCAATATCTTTTTAGTGATGCTCCATGGTGGCCACAATGGTAGGATTAAGTTGTTTCTAGCTGGGTCTTGGTAATAGTGTAGTTACAACACTCAGATCCATCATTCAGAATCATGTCATGTTGCCAACTACTCCTGACTAGTTGTCTTTGCATTTATAGAGAAGAGAAAGGTCACTTTCAAGTAGCTGGTCCATTCAATGAACTATTGGGGTCTATTTGTTTGCCTTCATGGCATCCTTTGAAATATTAGCTCCTTCTATTAGAAATGGCAAACATAATTAGAGAAAGAGCCCTTTATGATGAAATCTTACAAGCCAAAAGTCCATATTTAGCCACATGGGTAGTCCCTTTATGTTCTCTATGCTTGAATGCATCATATTGACTACTCTATGTCATTTGAACCCACTTCAATATTGTCAAGATGACTCTACAAAACCCTATTACTTCTATCAAAAATGGCTTCAGTTTAAATTTTGTTGAAAACCCTGGGCTTGCCTTTACTCCAATTGGTCATCAAAAATTGACTAGGCTCATTGACACTTTGCCTGAGCTCACTTCATAAGATTTGCCTAGTCTAATTGAGCACAATCCCTCAGATCTACCTTTGAATTGTCAACCCTATCCCCACTTACACCATGTGTAAAATGCATGTTAATCTTTAAGATCCTATTGTCAGTCTGCTAGCCTATGCACTTATGCCATGTGTCAAACCCTCGAGCTATCTGACTATTTGACACATCTCACACTATTAGATCTCCTTTTCATGATTGAGCATGATCTATTAGATCTTCTTACAAGCTTGATCATTAATTTTGACTAGTTTACGCTCATTGGGTTTCTATCTAACAAGCTCTGTGAATGTGACACTTGTCACTTGCATGCTCATTCAGAGCTCCTTTTAACAATTTGACTTTACCACGCTCCATTAGATCATCTACGTATGATGAAGTGCATGCCATTGATCTTAATGGGAGCCACAGTTTGAAACCCAATAGCTAATTCATGATCTTAAAATTGATGACCTACAGGATGTCAAATGATGTTTATGTAACCATCTTACTGCATAGGTCCATCTTCGAAGATTTATATCTTGAGCCAAAAAGTTCACGCAGGTCTAAATTTTTTTAAGGATGATCCTGGTGTGTACAACTATATTTACGTTTGATTTTCTAGTGGCATGAGGTTTCCTAAGCAAAGATAAAAATTACACAAGTGGACTAGTTCATTTGTTCCTACATGACATCCTAGTGACAGTTTAGCTCAAATGACTAAGTATGGGGAACTAAGAAAAAATTCCTAGAAGCCCATATTTTCACATGGATAACTCTATTTGTGTTTTGGCAGAGGACCTCAGACTTATCACATAGAAACTTGGGACCAAGGTGAACAAACCCATGTGGTCACCTTCCTCTACAACTACCACACATGCAGGATATAGCTTCATAAATATGCTCACTCAGCTCTGCTAGAACTTTACTTAAAATGGTTAAGTATGGGAAAAAAAGCAAGAAGTGACCGAGGAGCCAACTTTGGACCTTTTTAATTTTTATTATGCTTAGGTAGAGGACCTAAAATTTAGAGCATATGATACTAGCACAAAAGGGGAGAAACCCATATGACTATTTTCCTCTGATTTGTTCACATATGGAAATGGTGATGTCAAAAAAGTGCGTACTCATAAATTTTGTCACTAGACCCAAGATGCCTAGATGAAAACAATGAAGAACCATATGGATCCCTTACATTTCCACACTTATTCCAAGCACTTTTAACATCCCATAGGGTCTCTACAACACTTTAGACCTATCTAAAAGCCTTTTGATCCATTACTTTATTAAACCATGCAAGAGCTTCTTATGTGGGCAAAAAATGGCCAACATCTTTGGTGACTCACATGGGTTGCATGCCTGTCTATGCAAAAGAACCCATACCATGTGCCTAGTCTAATCTACTGGGCATGGAGTCTATTTTTTGGATCTGACATATTGATTGCCAATCCTGCTCTGACCTCTCTTGAAACAAATACAGGGACCAAAAAAGAAAAAAATAGAACAGAGTGCCCATGGCACTTATTGAAAGGTAAAATAACCTATAACAAAAGGGACAACAAAAAAAAATGTGCTAAAGTAGCACTTAGAGGAATTTGAACAAAATTACCCTAAAATATATAGCCTAAAACTATGTGTATCTTTCCTCTTAGATCAAAAGGAAATTTTGACAATTTTCTTGCCTCATGGGATGTGGAATTGAATGAGACATGTAGTTCCTTGACTCTTGGTATTGATGCTTGATTCTCCTTTATTTCAAATATAAACCTCTTTAGCATGATGCTCAATGAGAACCAACTAGCTCTAAATAGGTCAACTACATGCATCTATATAGTCTTAACTTTCTCATATGGCTCCTCAACTGCAACCTCAAATGGTGGTTGAACAAGGCTTACCTTCTTGATGTCCATGGTGTTCTCAATATGATTATGTTTCTCTTTAGCTAAAATTTCCTCAAGCTCATCAAAGATATTTGAATAGTCCACCTAATCTTATTCATTATCCTCCATAGAAAACATTTCCTCCACCTTCTCATGTACTTAACCCTCAACTTGGTAAAGATATTCAAGCTCTTGAAATAAATTCGTTTGTGGGTGCCAATCATCATTGATAAAACGTATTTGATGTTTGATAGCATCAAGATTATCTTCTTCTTGTCCCTATATCTATGAATATGGCTCACTACTAGGGGGGTCTCTCAACTTAGCTTAAAGAACTTCAACCTCCACCTTGCCCTCACTTTCCATGTCTACAACATCTTGGACACTAGCATTACCAGATTTATTTAGGATAGCAAATTCTTGATCAATAGAATGACCTTCATCTTTGTGATTTAGATGGTCATCTAAAACTTCATGATTGGACAAGGAGCCTTCCTCAAATTCCTCTTCCTTTAGGTCTTGGCCACAATTCTCATGGATAACTACAAAAGAGTCTTCAATAAGTTCCTCTTCCATATTAAACTCTGCACTAGTAGATGTGATAGGATATTCAATGTGATTTTATTCATCCAAGAAGGTAGGGTTGCACTTGTGGTCACCAATGGGGGTCCCTATGGTGATTTCCTCCTCATAGTTGTTAGGTTGTGGAGCTAAAAGCTTCACTGATGCAAGCAGGGAAGGAGGTTGCGAAGGGTTGCGGAGCGTTACTGTCACCGACGTCGGTCAGGCCAATCGACGCTGACAGGGAGGAGACAGGAAGGTAACCGACATCGGTCAGAAGTCGGCCGGCGTCGGCACTCCCTAGGCAGACAGGGACCGACGTCAGTCACCTGTGTGGTTCAGACTGAGTATTTTATGGGCAGTTAGCTAACGAACCAAGTGTTTGCATGTTGAGAGCCATTTTTATACTGAGAGCTGTGGATCTAATTATTGTAATTAGGTGTCTAATTATTGTTTAAATGAGATCTATTTAAGAGACTCATTGGTTGTATTGTAAACTAGTGCTAGAGAGTAGGAGAGCAAATAAGCTCCTTCAGAGAGAAGAGAGCAATAGTGTGTTCCTCCTAGTGCCACAGTACCAAGTGTGGGTGCTGGATTAGAGAATCACCAGGGTTCTTCATGTATGTATGATCTTGGTCATCAGGTGAGCATGGCTACGATAGGAGATCTACATGGGTAAGTAAGATCATTGATTTGTAGGTGTATGTGTGTGCAAGGTCAAGGTTCACAGGTGTGCAGAACCAAATTGATTTGCAGGTGTGTAAGATCAGATAGGATAGCAACACAACAGGGAGTAGAATCAGGTGGGATCTACTTGAAGTACGTTTGTGTACTTGTGGAGTGCGTGGAGCACTTGTGGAGTGCGTGGAGCACATGTGTAAGGTGAACACCAACTCTGTGTTTGAGTTGGGTGTTGGGACCTAAGGGAGAGAGCTTTGAGGGAAGATTTACTGTTTATGCCCTAGAGGTGTGGGAGCCCTAGAGGTGTGTAAGGAAGAAGAACTATGGTAGCCTTCTTTGTTGTATTTCTTTCTAAAAGAGTTTAAATATAAGTTGTGTATTGTCTCTCATATCATGTGTTATTTTTGAATTCTAGTTACTTGTGTATTCTGGTTAATTTCCACATATTAAGTTGCTTGGCAATCAATTGTGTGCTTTCGGTTATTTATCCCAACACGTGGTATCAGAGCTAAGGTTGCAGGGAACAGGTTTTGTGTTCGGTTACAGGTCACTCTCAGGGGTTTCTGATCGAGTGGGAGTAGAGCAATGGTAGATCAAAGTAAGCTAAGAATGGAGGAGTTGAAAAGCACAGATGGTCACTTACGGTCCTATGGAAAGAAAGAGCAGGGAAAAGAATATTGTTGGTTGGTAGCAGATCAACATGAAGGAACTGAAGATGCAGATGTTGCAGGGGTTGTTGCACAAGATGCTTTGGGAGGTCTCTTGGATAAAGTTGAATCTTGGATAATATAATATGTTGCCTCTTTCCATGCGGCCCCAGGGAGAGGAGCTGGTGAGCCTTGCCAAAGAATTGGCAAAGGGGAAGTGAAGCTAAAATCACAGGCGACCAACACATGGGTGTTGAAGGAGGTCATGCAGGTCCCAAGTTTGGAGATATGGCTAATTTCTTCAGAAAGGTTGGGTGATGAGAGATGTACAAGAACTCTCACAGCGGATGCACTTGAATTAGTTGGTGGTAAGAAAATAGGTACTCTTTATCTACTTGTTTATATTACTGATTCTTCTTTTGTTGCGGAGACGTGGCTTCGTAGGAAGAAGATGCATGTTCCTAAGAGGAAGACTGATATATTTGACAGGCTTAAGAACTAGAAAGCCTTGGAGTTTATGGAGGAGATGGCGGACAGAGACCAGTGGATCGGGCTGGATACTTCTGAGCAGGGCAGTTTGACATGGGTTTTTGATTCAAAGGAGCTCACGGGTAAAAAGTCATCACTTACAGGAAAACACAAGTACCGACGTCGGCAAAAAAAATGACATTAGCAGTAGGTAAGATCGATGTCGGTCAGGAGGACCGATGTCGGCAGCAGGGGACACCAACGTCGGTAGGGTTGGTAGTTAGGACAGGCACAGGAACCGATGTCGATTGGATGCAGACTATGTGGTGATCGAGATCGGTCACTGTAACAGATTTTGGGCAGACAACGAGCTATCAAGGAGTCTCAAACGCCCATATGGAGGACTGAAGATGGTAAGTAAGCCTCAAATTCGTTGTTCCTCTTCTTTATACTAATTGCTGACTACAGAGCAGGAAGGATCTAGGAAATAGTGGGAGCATGACATGGAGAGATTGCAGAATCAAGCAGAGATTTGGTAGGGTTGCCAGTGGGAAGAAAGCATAGAGATGAATGGATACCTTAGTTGAAGAATAGAGAGAACGGACACGTGAGATAGAAGACCAGGGCATATGGTCTTGAGGAAGCTGCAGGATAGTGGTACAGGTTTTGACAGTGGGATGACAAAGCATGACTTTAGTCAATTTCAGCATAACTACTGTGGTTTTTCTTACCACGTGGATGATGATTGCAACATCATTCTGTTGCTGTATGTGGATGGTATGTTTGGTAGCAAGTTTGTACATACAAGGTTTTGCTGAGCTAAGGGTAACATTAGTTCAGTGGTTTGCTATGAAGAATTTGGAGCAACGAAATTATTTGGCATGGGGGACATGGGAGATCACAGGTTGATTTTGTCTCCAGTGGGAGCTGATGTGAATCAGGTGTTGGCGAGGTTCAGGACGCAAAATCAGAGCACACTAAGGGCTGGACAGTTTAGTGTTTGAAATCACATGAGGTCTAGTATAGGCATGAGTTTGCCCAAGCAGTGGGTGTTATCAGAGAGTTAGGAGCCAATTCGAGGAAGTGGGTTATCAGGTATTTGAGAGGGACCAGCAGCAGGGATTCATGCTATTCAGGGTCAGGACTTCACTACATGGATTTGTAGATGTGGATGCGGCAGGGTACTCAGATGACAGGAGGTACACCACAGGTTGTGTGGTACCACAGGTTGTGTGGTGGGTGGTCTTCAAGATTGATCTTGAAGAGGGATACAAGCCAGGAAATAGATTAGACGGGGTACAGGTACAGGTATAGTGCAACTGTTTATCTCCAAGTGGGAGATTGTTAGGTTGTGGAGCTAAAAGCTTCACTGATGCAAGCAGGGAAGGAGGTTGCGAAGGGTTGTGGAGCATTACTATCACCGACTTCGGTCAGGCCAACCGATGCCAATAGGGAGGAGACAGGAAGGCAACCTTCGTCGGTCAGAAGTTGGCCGACGTCGGCACCCCCCAGGTAGATAGGGACTGACGTCGGTCACCTGTGTGGTTCGGACTGAGTATTTTATGGGCAGTTAGCTAATGAACCAAGTGTTTGCATGTTGAGAGCCATTTTTATACTGAGAGTTGTGGATCTAATTATTATAATTAGGTGTCTAATTATTGTTTGCATGAGATCTATTTAAGAGACTCATTTGTTGTATTGTAAACTAGTGCTAGAGAGTAAGAGAGCAAATAAGCTCCTTCAGAGAGAAGAGAGCAATAGTGTGTTCCTCCTAGTGCCACAATACCAAGTGTGGGTGCTGGATTGGAGAATCAACAAGGTTCTTCATGTATGTATGATCTTGGTCATCAGGTGAGCATGGCTACGATAGGAGATCTGCATGGGTAAGTAAGATCATTGATTTGTAGGTGTATGTGTGTGCAAGGTCAAGGTTCACAAGTGTGTAGAACCAGATTGATTTACAGGTGTGCAAGATCAGATAGGACAGCAACACAACAGGGAGCAAAATTAGGTGGGATCTACTTGAAGTACGTTTGTGTACTTGTGGAGTGCATGGAGCACTTGTGGAGTGCATGGAGCACAGGTGTAAGGTGAACACCAACTCTGTGTTTGAGTTGGGTGTTGGGACCTAAGGGAGAGAGCTTTGAGGGAAGATTTACTATTTATGCCCTAGAGGTGTGGGAGCCCTAGAGGTGTGTAAGGAAGAAGAACTGTGGCAGCCTTCTTTATTGTATTTCCTTCTGAAAGAGTTTTAATACAAGTTGTGTATTGTCTCTCATATCATGTGTTATTTTTGAATTCTAGTTACTTGTGTATTCTGGTTAATTTCCACATATTAAGTTGCTTGGTAATCAATTGTGTGCTTTCGGTTATTTATCCCAACAATAGTCGCTCATGACATCTTGGTTAGCTTTGGATTGTATTTTCTCCCCTCCACTTTCTTCCCTCAAGATGGGCTCATGTGAAGGAGATGAGATATGAAGTTTAGTTGAAGGTTGGAGAGATAGACATGGAGTGTGGTATGGAGGAGAGGGAATGTGAGTGGATTTAGGAAAGAGTAAAGCACTAGTAAGCTCATAGAGAAGTGACTTCTTGGGCTGATTGGAAGGAGAGACACCTATATAAGTAGGAGATGCATCTTGCTAATAAATTTCTTGAAACTCCTCAATAGCAACATGTTTATTTTTGATCTCTTTATCATCCCACATAATTATCCTATCTATTGAGAATTTAAGATGCCACTTTGCTAAGTCCATTTATTCGACGATCTCTCATTTAGTTCCCTCTAGTTATTCAAACATCTTCAAAGTCTGTGTATGACTTTGGACAACATTTCTCAACCATTCCATGAGATGATCAAGGAGTATATCATACTCATCATCCCATGTTATCATTTCATCTTCAAGAACTAGTAAATGTGATATAGATGCCAACAAAGACTTGATATAAGATGGAAAAAATGAAGGAGGAGGAAGGTAATGATGGGGATCAAGACAAGCTTTCACTTATTGCATTCTAGCTTGCATGAATATATATCTTGCCTTGTAGTACCTTGATATAGATTCCATATAAACATCTTGTTCCTCATGACAAGACTCATAGGAGTACTATTAAGGTTCATAGGTATCATGGTATGGTTGGTAGGACTCATATTGGGATTGGTAGGAAGGCATTTCTTGATAGATATCTTGGTAACCTTCCTCATACGATAGTCTAACAACATGGTGTCTATCTAGTAGGGAAAATGGAGGGTTATATGGCTATCATGGATCATAGGAGTGATAACTATTTTGATAGGGTTATTGGGCAGTATGTTGTGGTTCATAACAAGGTTATTAAGGTGTTCCATGGTAGGGATATTCACCATGGTTGTTCATGTCAACCTCATATAAAAAGGAAATATAAAAAATGATCAAGACTTTAATGAGATATATCTGGGCTAATTATAACTAGAAGCTATCATTCAGGGTCACCATTGGTTCTAGGTTGCTTAATTCTAAAAGCTAATAGAGGAAAGACACACCAACAATATTCCCACTCTCTTGGACCTTGGTCTCACTGGGCATGCCAAAAATGTTGTCAAAAAATCTTGTACCCTAAAAGAGGGTGTTCAATCCTCTTCTAGAATCGGGTAACATGGGAACACTTCCAGGTATCTGGGTGTACATATAGTGTAAGTGAGCCTCTATATTTTAAGGGCTAGTTCCACGAATGTATTTAGAAGTGATTTCACCTATGCTAATGCTTGGTTATGGGAAAATGGTTAAAAGTTTCATGAAATAAACCTAATCTAATGGGGTGATACACCAAGATGTATTCCATATGACCATCATACTTTCCTGCACTAAGAAATGAGGCACAAAAACTAACTTCTACATCTTATGTATCCTAACATGAGTATTTCAATATGGAGGTGAGATGTATGAGATATATCCAAGGTAAGTGAACCATAGGCCAGTTGTAGGCACTAAGGCTTATTGTACACTTAAATATAAACTCATACACTTGACACCACTTCATATGACCTATTGGAATAGAAAATATTGCACAAACATGAAAGGATAAGGGAATAAAGGATAGATAAAAATCACTTTGCATCACCATACATCACTTACACACTTAGACAATTGATCAAGAACTAAAAATTAGATTTGCATTAACGTTAAAGGGCAAAATATGATGTCATTCCAACAAGGATTCACAATACATTGAGTGGAACTTCTTTACAATATATCAAGAGCTATATTTATAGAATAAAGACTATAAGAGAATGAGATCCTTGTCTCTCAAAAGGGGAATCAAACATTTCAAAACCATTTGAAAAGTGGTTACAACTGAATCTACAAATATGCTCATTCAGATCATTTGATTGATCTAGGTCACCCTAATCCATTGTATCATTATAGTGTCTTCTTAGTGATGTTACATGGTGGCTATAATAGTAGGATCAATTTATTTCTAGTTGGGTCTTGGTAATAGTGTAGATACAACACTCAGATCCATCATTTAAAATCATGCCTTATTTCCAACTACTCCTGACTAGTTATCATAGCATTTATAGAGGAGAGAAAGGTCACTTTCAAGTAGCTGGTCCATTCAATGAATTGTTGGGGTCCATTTGTTTGCCTTCATGACACCCTTTGAAATATTATATCCTTATGCTAAAAATAGCAAACATAGTTAGAGAAGGATCCCTTTATGACATAAACTTACAAGTTAGAAGTCCATATTTAGCCACATGGGCAGTCCCTTTACATTCTCTATGCTTGAATACATTGTATTGACTACTCCATGGTGTTTGAACCAATTTTGATAGCATTGGTATGAATTTATAAAACCTTATTAATTTTATCACAAATAGCTTTAGTTTAACTTCCATCAAAAACCCTAGGCTCACCTTTTCTCCAATTAGCTGTCGCAAATTGACTAGGCTCATTGACACTTTGAATTGGTTTGCTCCATTAGATTTACTAGGTCTAAATGATCATGATCCCTTATATCTACCTTTTAATTGTCAACCCTATCCCTACTTATGCCATGTGTCAAATGTGTGTTAATCCTCAGGGTCCTACTGTCAGTCTGCTATCCTATGCACTTATGCCACATGTTGATCTCTCAAGCTATCTAACTATTTGACTCATCTCATGCCATTGGATCTCCTTTGCATAATTGAGCATGAGTCATTAGATCTTCTAACAAGCTCAATCATTAACTCTGACTAGCTTACAATCATTGGGTCTTTATCTGAAAAGCTCCATGAATGTGACACTTGTCACTTATGCGCTCACTCAGAGCTCCTTTTGATAATTTGACTTCATCACACTCCATTGGATTGTTTGCGTATAATGAAGCATGAGCTATTGATCTTATCAAGACCCATAGTTTGAAACCCAATAGATACTTCATGATATTAAAATTGATGTCTTGTGGGACATCAAATGACATTCGTGCAACCATCTTACTTCACAGGTCTATCTTTAAAGATTTATATCTTGATCTAAAAATCTTGTATAGGTCTAAATTTTTTTGAAGATGATCCTATTATGTAAAAATTTATTTACACTTGATCCACTGGTGGCACAAGGTATCTTGAGTAAAGATAAAAATTTCTCAAGTGGACTAGTCCATTTTCTTCTACATGATGTCTTGGTGATGGCTTATCTCAAATGACTAAGTATGGGGAACTTAGCAAAAATTCCTAGAAGCCCATCTTTGCACATGGATAACTCTATTTGTGCTTTAGTGGAGGACCTTAAACCTAGTGCATAGAAACTTGGGACCAAGGTGAATAAACCCATGCGGTCACCTTCCTCTATAACTATTGCACATGCAAGATATAGCTTTGTGTAGATGCTCACTCATCTCTACTATAACTTTCCTAAAAATAGCTAAGTATGCGAAAACAAGCAGGAAGTAATTGAGGAACCAACTTTAGACCTTTGTAACTTTTCCTATGCTTGGGTAAATGACGTACTATTTAAAGCATATGATCTTTACACAAAAGGGGAGAAACCCATATGACTAATTCCCTCTGATTCATCCACACATGGCAATGGTGACGTCAACAAAGTGCCTACTAAAAAATTATTTCACTAGACCCAAGATGCCTAGATGAACACAATGGAGAACCATATGGATCCATTGCATTTTAAAACTTATTCCAAGCACTTTTAACTCCCATAGGGTCTCTAAAACACTTTAGACCTATCCCAAAGAATTTTGATCCACTGATTTATTAAACCATGCAAGAGCTTCTTATGTGGGCCAAAAGTAACCAACAATTACCAACTCTTTGCAAAATGGATCTTATCGACTCTCCATTGTCAAGGGCAAAGACCTATGACACTCGATAAAAGGGTTCCACCTCAAAATGTTCCACATCTACTACCTGTGCAATGCTCTTTGAAAACTTGCCTATGGTGGTATGATAGATCTTTCCCCACTTCTCACACCACTAACCTACGTGTATCTTATATATGTGTGTGCACATGGGTTATCTATTAACAATTCTAATTGTCTAATCACATGTATATAATAGTCTATCTCAAATGAAGCATAAAAATGTCACACAAAACCATATACACATGTGCTAACAATGAGAAATGACTATATATATCACAAAAAATACATGAGTTTATCTAGGTACATCACATGGCTTCATTTGAGCCTAGGATTACAGTCCCCAAAACTACCACAAGTGTGACTACATATAAGATACTCTTAGTCATACTATGACTGAGAACTCTATCTAAACTATTCATGCTAAAGATGGATATATTGATCTATGCCTTAACTAATCGAGCCATGGTCTCATCTAGGGTAGCTAGTCAGTCTACCTTCTCCTTAGGTGCATCCTCTTCTCTGGCTTGCTCTTAGGCTAGCTCGACCTATCATTGATCAATCTCATCCACTAATCAATCCAATTATTTCTCAACCTATGCCTTATATACCTCATGTCATGTTTTATCCTCCTTTATCTGTGGGATATGGTGTTGTGCTCTTGCCAACTCAAGCAATGCTCTTACACCCACCTGATAGTAATGGGTGTGTGGCTTTACCCCTGATGGTAGATGTGGCACCCTTTTAGTGTTCAATGTCACTATCATGTCAGGGAATATTTCCCTTAGTATTAAATCCCATTGGAACTTAGTCTTATTGGGCTGGTGTCTTACACACATAGAGCAATTTTGTAAGTCACATGTTACCTCTCATCACAATATGAGTAATGTAAAGTCAAGTATTATCTCAAAAATACACATTTATTACATGGTCATGACCCCAGTCTTTGAGGTCCCCCCACCAATCATAT
Source organism: Torreya grandis (assembly GCA_037957365.1). NCBI lineage: Eukaryota > Viridiplantae > Streptophyta > Pinopsida > Cupressales > Taxaceae > Torreya > Torreya grandis. The sequence continues at coordinate 1,221,826 of JARHVA010000213.1, forward strand.
TCCTCTTGCTAGTGGTAGTGGAACACATTGTGGTTGCCTCTCCCTACCATAAGATCCCTAGCCCTACCTCAGTCACACTCCCTACCTGACTCTGATCAACCTTGGCTATGGCTATCACTCTTGCACCACCAAAGCCTATCACCCTAGATGTTGGTATGGTCCTTGAGATCCTTATAGCTCATTTTGACCTATGTAATACTCCACTCCAACATCCTCCAAACACATTGTTAACCTATATGGATCCCAGATGTAGCAATCTACTACATCTCGATCTAGGATGGCTCACAGAATGCCTATCTTATCCATAAACCATATGGCCCAGGTTATATCCTCTAGTAGCATAGGATATGCCTCACTACCTTATGGTTTCCTCAATTAGTTTAGCATGAGTCTCTCATAATCCCATGATATTAGTAGGCTTGGCAGAGTCATCCCCCTAACCCTGTGTGATAGATGTGATCTAGCTAATGGTACAATACTCTTAGGATGTATTGGTCCAATGTATACCTCTATCTACCCTCTACTCTCTAGATAATTCCTATCCATGATAATGGTATCATACCTATACTCTAGCTAACATAGAGCCTCCTGATCATGATGTCTGCTATCACCTTCAATAACTATGGGATCCTAAGAGATCTCTGAGTGATATGCACCCCATAAATGTTTCACTTCCTATGGGGTCCCACCGAATAGAGCTTGGTTACTATATTATCTTGCACCTATATCATCTTTATCTCTCTCATTATAGGCTTTGCTCCATGAATATGGTTAAAAGTCCTATATACTTAGGATAACCTCCATCTCAGGTCCCAATTGAAACACGTGCCACTCAGGAACCCATGTAGTCACTAATGCATTCACTAGGTCTCTAGCATAACACATGGATGGTATGTTGCTAGCTGCCATAGTCCTGTAATCTATAGGTAATGATGGTCATCTATAGGTATAGAGTCATCCTCCTTAGTTAACCATGTTGGTAGTCTCTCTTGATTAGTCACCTCAAAGGGACCCTTTCCTTGTGGTGGTCGCTCACCTGCCTGTATTGAATTCCCTCCTTTAGCCCATTGATTCCTCCTTGTTTCTATAAAACCAAGAAACAATCAAATGGATTAGTCATGCAAGAATAAGAAAAACATGTTAAGATAATTTCATAGATATTTTTTCTTGTTTCCCCCCTCTTTGGCCTCTTCGAGCCTATTTCGAGCCTTTCTAGGCTCCTTAAGGCTTGTTTTAGCCCCTTTCTAGGCTAGGCCATAACTTTATGGGCTAATCCACATCCTGGCAGTGGGCCAATCCATGGGTTCCATATATTAGGAGTGGACCAGGCCATAGGTTTCCCAGGTAAGATGCACCTTAGGTTGTGGCATTCTAGGAAGCCCTAGGGCTTCCTAGAACTCTCTCCCCATGCCACCATTTGGCCTCTTACTTGGCTCAAAGGTTCTGCTCCTCTTCCTAATAATTTTGGATAATTTATCTGCTTGATTCATCCATTAAATCAATCCAAATTAGTCAAAATGCCCATAAGGCTTCTCAAACCCTTAAAATGATAGAATTTGACAACATTTTGTGTGAAGGACTTACTTTGACCATCGTGCATTCGTATAGTGTGCTCCTCACATCCTCATAGGCTATGTTTGAGATTTGGAAATGTTTTTTTTTTCCTTAGTGTTATTTAGAGTGAAAATAAGTGTGAAAATGACATTTTCCAACTCTTTTCCTCTTTTTACCTCTCATTTTTACTTTTTGGGGGCCCCTTTTTGGGTTTTTCCCCTATGTTGTGATTCAAAACATGAAGCCTCCATCTTAGGGGTTTCATCCAATTCTAAAGGAAATGATAGCCTTCATTTGTCTCTCAAAGGTTTTCTTGGGCCTAATCTCACCCCTTTTTAGTTATTGAGATCCCTTTTAGGTCCCCATTGGCCTCCCAAACCTGTGCCCTATGTCATGGGCACCTAGTGATAAAAGCTACTTGCTTTGATTATTTTAGTTAGTTGTTTCTCTATAAGTTCATAGTTGATCCATCCTAACTCCCATCCTTTTATTTCACCATGGTTATTATAGGTGGTGTTGGTTGCTAGTTATAGTGGTTTGAGACTTGTTATAGTCTCTATTGACTAGTCTTCATCTTTTACGAACTTCCTACCACCTTTCCCCATCACCTCTTACCATGGCTAGTATTGGTTGACTACCATAATTATGACTAAATTTCATTTTCTACCTCCCTTGTGTAGCTCACTTACACTGCCTTGAATTGAGATAATCATTCTATGACCTCTAGTCTTACATCCTTGACCCCCTTCATGGTGCACTTCTCAATGGTGATTCACATAGATGGTGGTAGTTGGCGCAACCTAGGACTCACCATTGTGGCTTGGGTTATCGATGATCTGTGGGGCCATGAGCTTGCTACAACTAGTTTTTTCTTACCAATGAGACAAATAATGCCATCAAGTATCATGTGATTATTGGTTCCTTGACTGATGCCCATGTAATAGGCACACATTATTTATAATTATTCTTTAAGTCACTCTTATCCTTGTCTCAGCTCACCATTAGCTGGAGCATCCTTAGCTCTAGGTTGCTCCCCCTATTTGAGGTGATGTGTAATTTACTTTCCTCCTTTAAGGATGTCTAGGTCACCCATATCACTTATGGGGAGAACACTAGAGATGATGCTCTAGTTAATGTCATTCTGGATTTTATGATTTGATTTAATATTACTTGTGTCATTTTTATGTAGGGGCTAGAACTAGAGCTGGATTTCGATTTTGATTACACAACATTTGTACTTCCACCAATGGATCATGCTGTTAACTTCTTCTATCACCATCCTTATTTGGTAAGTGTAGGTAGTGTTCTCTTTTATCATTTTAGTTCTTCATTTTCTTTGATTTTCTGTGGATTCTAGGTATTGCACAACATTCCTTATTCTTTCAAACACCAACTATTTATACCTCAGGGGCATATGTAATCGTACTTCCCATGAACTTACTCCTCCTTATGATTACACATTATCTCACATACAAACTACCAACCCTAGTTATCCTGCTTCAAGATAATTTACACTTGCATAGACACCCTCTCACTTTTCATAAACATCTCCTTGACATTCCTTGCATCTCCTTAGCCCTTTCACTCACTAACAGACCCTTCAAGAGGCTCTTGAAACACTTCCAGATATATGTTGACCATCTAGGATGGGCAGTTGATCTAGGACATGGCTTATGGGGATAACCCATGGCCTAGGCCACATGTTACCCCCCCTAAGTCATGGCCTAGGCTACATCCCAGCTAAAACATACATTTTTGGGCCCTGTCAGGTACTTAATGGCTAAAAATGACCAATTTTTTATTTTTGGTAGATTGGGGGTGCCTTATATGAATGTTAATATTTAATTTGTACATCTCTCTCCTACTCTCTCCTCTGATATCTCCTCTTTATCACCACTCTTTGAGCTCATATGCTTTCTTAGATCTCACTTAATCTATTCTTGGCATGGTTGAGCTTTCTTTGTGACAAGGGATGCCCTACTATTCTATAACTTGATTTGGTGATTCTCCTTGCTCTCCATAGTGTTATTGAGACTTTTTTCTTGCGCCTAGCTTATTCAAGCTTCATTATACCTATTATTGTGCTCTCTAGATTAGCTATTTTTTAGTTTACATCTTCTCCTTCACCTCTTTCATTTTTATTGGCTCCTAGTTTGGACTCATCTCACATTCAGCTTGGTCTTCCTCCTTCATTAATTCCTAGCTTGGATAATCAGTTGGTAGATCTATGCACAATTACATTTGATCCTGATATGAGGGAACTTTTCTATACAAAGTGAAATTACCATTTGTCTACAGTACTATATTAGCTAGGTTTTCATTATTTTAGTAATTTAGTTTGTTTGGAGCATTCTCTAGGGTAGTTTATGAATATTTTTCATTTATATGCATCTAGAACATCTTTCATTATTGAAAATATCTTACATTACACAACATGTTTGCTTATGAAATATCTCTCATTGCATGGTAATATCTTTAGTTTCTCAAAACCTTCTATTTAGTTGCATAAACAATCTCCTCTTTGCTAAAATATAAAATTGCATCATTAGGAAGTGATAGTGTTGAAAACAAAGAACTAGCTTAGGCATTCTCTTGAAACCTTGATTGAAAACATATTTAATTTCTAAAACATCTTTTTTTGACCAAAAAGTGCCTCTCTCTTAAGCTTATGAATTCTTTCATTGTTCTCTCAACTCAGTATTTTCATTTCCATCATTTTTATGCAAGTAGGTTTCATGTTTCAATTTCTCACTTTACTATGGTTATACCCATTAGAGATAATTGCATCCTTTGTGTTCTTGATCATGCTAGCCCTAAGCTTGTTTACGAGTCCATCTATAACTTGGTATAAGCTAGTAAACCAAATATCCTATATATATCTCAAGTAAGCCATATCATCCTTGAGCCTCTTAGACTTCTAGGGGTTTGCTTAGTACTTTATGTACCCCCTGCCAAACCCTAGTGGCTCTATTTGGATACTTGGAGCTATAATGCCATCATTTGGCCACATGTCATAATTGGAAGAATAATTCAATTTAATGAATAAAATAAAATAAAATAATTATAAAAGGGTATGTAATTTATTATTAGATAAAGAATAGGTTAATGAATTAAGTTTAATTAATATAAAGAAAAGTGAAATGGATTTAAAATATTGATGTACTATTTTACTTAGTTAATACAAAAATGTCTCTTGCATAGTCAAAATTTGACTTGGGATGAATTAAGTAAAGTTGGTAGTTTTGTATGATGTACTTCCCCAATCAATGATGCCCCAATAGATTTTAGAAGATGCATGCCAAGTACATGGAAGAATTTAGATTTTTTAATGATTTGTGCATCATTGCTATAAATTATTCTAATTGAAATTTTTATATGAGAGTGGTAAGAACTGAATACCTACATTTTCCAGCTCTTTAAGAAGGTGTTGTGAGACACAAGTGAAGCAATGAATTTTCAAATAATAAAAAATTTGATAAAATGATCCCAATGAATATTGAAGAAATGATGTGTTCACATTTTGTTGAATCTTGTTCCATTGACTAAGAATGAGATCACACTGATGCACTAAACATTATTTAAGACACCATAATTAACCTTTGAGGGAGTGTCTAAATATAATATTTATGGATGGGCCTTCAAAATACATAGATTAAAGGGGGGAATGTATTTCTTTCTTTTGAACTAGAAATTTCATTACTAGATTATGGAGGGGTGAGGATTTAGATAATATTTATGAATTATATATCACCTCAGCCTTATACACTTAGCAAACTCAAACCTTCATTCCTTTCAAAAATCTCACATCTACTCTCTCTTCTACAGCTTAGACTATCTCTTAGTCTGACTAGTCTTATGTAGATGACCCAGGCCTTGTATCTTTCTCAAAATCCTTAAATTCTACTTATCTTCCACATTTTCTAGTTATAGACATGTACCTACTTTTATCCTTCCTATCCACTTCTATCCTAGTCAGACACTTATGTTGATACAAGTGTTCTTACCTAACCGCAAGTGTCTACTACCCTAATGTTATCTAATTTACAAATGAAACATATCCTAATGGTCATCCTAATGCTATTATGTTAGATATTATCCAAAAGTATTGGTATAAATATAAAATCATCCCTCATTTATTCCTCACCTAGCACATACCTAAATTCTTACAAAAGAGCCTTCAATTGAGCAAAGATTCCCTAATTTCTCCTATTTCCATATCAGTCATAGGGAACACATCTACATGTTTGAAGTACTGAATGAGTAGCTCAAGATCTATCTTTTCCATGTTACAATCTCTAGTTCACCATTTTACTTGCTTATTAGACATTACATGATTCACAAAAAAGCCAAAATATAGGGGAAAACTAAATACATAATTCTGAGGCCCTCTTTGAAGTATTAGACATATAGGCAATGATCACTAACATTAGGGTATTTAGAGTAACTCAACACCATATCCCGCTAACCTATTTTTGCATAGCCAATGCAAAGATGAATAAATAAGGTTTTTATCATTTGATAAGGAGTGACAGTCCATGACCTAGATATGAATGCATCAAAGTCAAGTCATTGACAAACCAAAAAGCATCCAAGTGGTCACATCTTATTTTAACATTTATTCTGTACCAAATGCATGTGTCTAATCTAGACACTAGTCTCAATGGAACCATCTCAGGTTGGCATAAGTGTCCATAGATATAGAGGAACTTAATAAAGAATTTTGTGACTATTATAGAACATTATTCTAGCCTACTTTATGCATGTTATAGATCTATTTATGTATTAACATCAGAACCAACTAAGTATATTGTTTTCATTATCATTTCAATATCTAGCATAGTTATACATTCCATTTTTAGCATATCTCAACATATGTTATATCTAAGTTTTATAATTAGTTGGTGTGTTAAATATTTTTTTATCACCCTTCTGATTATTCATTTCTATATTCTTAACCCTATATACCCATATTAGGATCCTTATCCAACTTAGGGTTAAAAAGTCTTGTATAATGCGATATTTTTAGTCCCACAACCTCTTTGCGTCATAATCACACCATCCCTCAAAATCCTCCATGCACTCCACACACATCCTTCATCCAACACACCTTTTGCTTCACCCTCTTTGGAAACACCCTCTATCGTAGGGGGTAAGATGGTGTCCTGGTAAATTTGGAAGAAGGCAAATTAAAAATCAATGAATTTGATGAATACATATCTAGAGTGCATACATCAAAGATAAATAAGGTTCAATGTCCTTCATCTCAAACATATCCAAAATTGAGATGGTTTAAATAAAAAATAAAAAAGAGAGAAAATGTTCAGATAAATGCAATGTGGAATTATATCCTCATAAATTGTAAATGAGAGAAACTATGCAAAATGGAAATAAATAAATTGCATAATAATTTGAACCATACATACAAGGAGACACCAATATAATATGGTTCCCCCAATGGGATACATCCACCAAAAAAAAATGTTCATCCTTCTATTACTAGTAGCAATAGGGATAATTACCCATGACAACACTTTGTCACACCTCTCTCTCCTTTATATCCTCTCATTTCTTCCATGCACATATGTAAGATACAACCAAACTTACAACCAAAGTTTTAAACTAAGATTCCATAAGCCTTGAGCCAAACCAAGCTTGTACACAAGCTTTCAACCAAGCTTGTGGCAAAATACTAAACTAATATTCATCTCTCCTTACATATTTGTAAGCTAACAACCAAGCTTACACCCAAGATCTCAACCAAGATTAACACAAGCTCTCTAACAAGCTTGAAACAAAGACTTAACAAGTCTCCACCACTCCTTGCACTTTTGTAAGATAACAACCAAGATTACTCCCAAGCTTACACCCAAGCTTGACATAAGATCTCTACCAAGCTTACTCAAAAAGACTTGACAAGCCTTAACACCTTATAACTTTCTAAGCTAATAACTGAGCTTGCATATAATACTTCAGAAGCCTTCAAGGCATTTAAGGCTTATGAGGAGTATAAAATGATTGCAATAATTAATTATTTTTCTTCACTTACCAAATACAATGAGAGAGTTATGCTTTTATAACATTTACATGAGAGAGAGATAAGAGGGAGAGAAAATAATAAGAATGGAGAAAATTTTTCATACTTCATGTGGGAGCACTATTGATCCATTGTGATTTTTTCGTCTCTTTTTTAAGCATCAACAAAGTAGGTCCACTACTTTATACAAGATCCAAGCCACCTCCATATGACTCCAAATATTGCACCCTACTTCACATGTGAGACCAATCATGAATAGTGGTCAATGTTTCCCACTTCCCAATTGCACACTCAAGAGTCAAAATATGTTTTAATCACATTTTTAATTAAACCAATGAGCCCTAAAAACAAACTATAACCCACATGCACATGAGTGAAGAGAATCATAAAGATCATCTTTTTCCTTGTCCCTAACATGGATCCAAGAGTCAACCCTAAATAATGGCACCCCACATGCACCCATGTGAAAAATCAAAAGGCATACCATGTGACTTAGTGGAAAAATTCACCCCACTTCTCTCACATAAAATTTCTAACTTGAAGTATCTTCCATTGGCCATGCCACATCACCATGAACAATGACTATGAATAGTGCCCATGAATAGTGACTTCATACACAACAATCTCCCACTTAAATTCAATATACAAATGTATATTCCTTTTAGTTATCATGATCAATATGGAATAAGTTAACTTATCAAAATTTCTTAAGAAGTCTTTGTGCTACTCAATGCATCATTGCACCGACTAAGTTTTTGAGCCCACAATCGAGATGCATCTTGCTCTACTGCTTATTAAAACACATGGATTTCACCTTCCATGCAACCTCAAGTCACTTATTATGAATTAATCCTTACTATCACACAACATATAATATGCCTCTTTACTTCTATTCTATTGCATTTGTTGAACAAATTCCTCACTCTTGTCTTCATTCATGAAGACCCACTGAAGTTGAATAGAACTTTATCTTCACTTGTGAGATCGCCTCGGTCTACATCTTCAAACTAAATTTTTCTCCATATAATTTGTCTTCCTTTGATTTATTATCCTCCACCATATATACCACACATGTTACAATCCTTATCTTCCTACAATTTACACTTCAACAAACACAACCTTTGCTATGATACCAATTATTAGCATAAATACAATGCAGAATTATATTCTCATAAATTAAAAAAGAGAGAAGATATGCAAAATGGAAATAAATAAATTTTACAATAAATCAAACCATTTATTAAAATAGATACCAATATAATGTGGTTCACCTAATGTGCTACATCCACTAGATAAATTTATTCAGCCTTTAATTACTAGTAGTAATAGGGAGAGTTATTCATGATAACACATATCACACCTCACTCTCTCCTTTCTCTCCTTTCCTTTATTATATGCACATATGTAAGATGCAACCAAGATTATAACCAGATATTTAAACAAAGCTTACACAAGATTTTAGCCAAGCTTGCACATAATCTTTCAACCAAGCTTGTAACCAAAGACTTCACTAGTCTTCGCGTCTCCTTGCATATTTGTAAGCTAATAAACAAGCTTACATCCAATATCTCAATCAAGATTGACACAAGCTTTTTACCGAGTTTTCAAAAAATACTTATCAAGTCTTCACCACTCCTTACACTTTTGTAAACTAACAACCAAGTTTACTCCCAAACTTACAACTGAGCTTGACATAAGCTCTCTACCAAGCTTTCACATAGAGACTTCACAAGCCCTCATACCTTGTAACTTTGTACATAAATAACTAGGATTACCACAAGCTTATACCAATCCTACATACAAGGCTTCATAATTCTTCAAGGCCTTTACAAGCATTACAAGGAGTATAGAATGAATGCAATAATTCATTCCTTTTATTCACTTACCAAATACAACGAGAGAGTTATGCTTTTATATAATTTACATGAGAGAGAGAAGAGGGAGAGAGAAACTAAGAGGAAGGGAGAAAATTAACCATACTCCATGTGGGATAACTATTGATCCATAGTGCTTTGCTTTTCACTTTTGAAAGCATCAACAAAGTAGGTCCACTACTTTAGACAAGATCCAAGCCACCTCTATGCGACTCTAAATATTGTGCCCCACTTTACATGTGAGACCAATCATGAATAGTAGTCAATATCTTTAACTTCCCACATGCAAGTGAAGAGTCAAAAGATGTTTCAATCACCTTTTGACTTAAACCAAATATCCCCATAGAAAAACTTCACCCCACATCTACATGAGTGAAGAGAATGATGAATATTCTTTATGTCCTTGTCCACCACATGCACCCAAGCGTTAAACCTCAAGAATGGCACCCCACATGCACCCATGTGCAAAAGCAAAAGGCGTCCCATTTGCCTTAGTTTATAAACACACTCCACTTATCTCACATCAACATTCCAAATTGAAAGATCCTCTATGGGCCATGCCACATAACCATGAATAGTGAACGTAAATAATGCCCATGAATAGTGATTTTGAATAGTGACTTCACATTCAACATAAATAATTTCATAAATAGATGAAAACCATTTCTATGGTACCTTAGACAAGTGCCATGATGAAAAATAGTTTCCAATGTCATGTGTAAAATAGTCAGTTGTCTATAAGTACCTTGAAATTGATGGTGAAGCCATTCTATTTCAACTAATATGAATAGTACAAGCATTGTTTAGAGATATAATCCATACAAGAGTGAACATAGTCATACACACAGGAAGTATTTCTCAAACACATAATAATATTGTTTTTCATTATCTACTACACCATTAGAACAATTAAAATATTATGTAGGAAATAAATTTCTTATACATGGGATAGTGAGATCCCTACAATCTCTCACTAACTAACAGACTAACTATTAACAATACAAATTATATTATTATATAAAAATATATCCAACTATCCAATAATAAACTAAAAAATAGTGACCACACTAATTTAGCTTAATATAAATACTAAATTCTAACATCCCCCTTAGTTTTTACATGGGGAGAAAGTACATCATGTGAACTGAACATAAAATCATATGCCAATGCTAAATTTTAGGTTTTACTATTATCTAAATCTTACTTACTAGATCTTGCTACATATGATCACCTACATACAATATCTTATATCACTTTCACTTCTAGTTGAACATATTCATTGGTTGATTATCTTCCAATGAAGTATGATAGTTAGAGGACGCTTTTTGTCCTCCAACTACCTGTGTCCTCCATCCTCTGGTAGGTTGTTGCTTACTCAAAAAATATGTCGATGAAACTCATATGCATGAAGTTTTTGAGGAAAAACCCCATCATAATTTTGACATCATGTACAAGTGATAATGCATTCATAAGGTAATGTTTTAAAAATTTTGGGAAATGACTCTATATGACATAAAAAAGACTTTAATCCTTCACTCATTTTATAGTAACGTTTTGACATATATACACTTTGGATTTTTTATTTTTGACTCTAGAATATTTTAAAATAATTACTAATATTGATCAATCTAGAATTAAATAAGATAAAAATAAAAAAGAGTTGACTTAAAAAATTTACCGACTTAATTTTAGACAAATCTATATACTAATATAATAACCATAAAAAATAAAACAAAACATAATAATAACCTTAAATACTTTTAATAGTGACAAGACAATAATAATAACACTTTTAAAATATACCTAAATGCATATATACACTAGAATATGGATTCTCCAAATCGATGGATGACATATCCAATACTCAAACTAGGATTGAACAATGAAGTCAGGTGTTGATCTATGTAGATTGAAAATGGTAGGTGTAATTTCTACATGAATAACACTAATAGATGGGAAATTGGCTCTCATTATGATCCACTCATCATGGGGATAACTTGTACACCAATCAGGTCTCTTATAACCTATAAGCAATGTTATAATTTCATCATTGGGAGAAGACCAAACAATTGAATATCCAAAATAACTCACACTAAACAGTATGATTCACATATTTCTAAATAATGCACTACAACAATACTTAGATCTCATATCAAGTAGCACTCAAACTAAATCACGGATCATGGAAAGTACAAGGCTTAGGTAATGGAATTTATTTTTGACTATGTTAAAGTCAAAACTTTTTAGAATGTGATATTAGGTAAACTATTTTGTTATATTTATAGGTAGGTCTTGTAGTAAGCACATAAATTCAAGTCATATTATATATAGGCAAAATAGCAAAATTTCATGCACAACTATAGTCCCTTAATCTGCACACTGAATTCCTATAAATCTAATTTAAAGAGATTTATTACTACATGAATTCCATGCCATAGGGAAACAAACAATAATAGTTTCCCATGTAATCATATTAGTCTTCCATCATGGAAACCCTGCTCTGATACAACTGATAGGTATAATATGAGATTTGTTCATAAATCTAATCCATGAAAGATCTGAACATAGTCATATACACATGAATTATTTATCAAACACACAATAATGTTAATTTTCATTCTCTATTGCACCATTTGAATAATTATAAGATTATATAATAATTATCTTTCCTATACATGAGATAGTTAGATACCTACAATCTCTCACTATCTAACTGACTAACTATTAATAATACTTTAATAATAACCTAACCTATAATAACCACATTAATTTACCTCAATGTAAACATTAAATTCTAACATCAAACCTATTTATTCTAAATCATCCCTCCATCCTTACCCATCCTACACCTATCCTAAACCATCCTTACTATCCTTATCTATCCAAACCCATCCTTATCCATTTAATCATTAACCATAAAAATGCATCAAATACCATCACTATCAATACAATAATACCATCAACCTTATTCCCATTTTTAACCTTAATAAGGAAGTATAAATGTCTTGAGACGTGTTCTTAGAAATTTTTTGAGACATGTTCTTAGAATTGTCTTATTATATCCTTATAATGGTATTTTGATGACTAGACACTTGGTTTTTAGGCAATGTGTTCCTGAAATTTTTTGTTTTAATTATTATCCACTTCTTTCCATCTCTAATGTATCCCTTTCATCCAATACTACTCCCTTCCTTAGTGTTATAATAGGTTTTCCCTTTGGTACTAGCCCTTTTATATAAAATCCAACAAGAGAGAGAGAGAGAGAGAGAGAGAGAGAGAGAGAGAGAGAGAGAGAGAGAGAGAGAGAGAGAGAGAGAGAGAGAGAGAGAGAGAGAGAGAGAGAGAGAGAGAGAGAGAGAGAGAGAGAGAGAGAGAGAGAATCTAACAAAATCCAAATTTAAATATTTAAAATCCAAAAAATAAAAATAAAAAGCATTAGAATACTTTAAAAAAAACACACATAATTTAGAAATAATTTTTTCTTGGCTTACATCGTGTTAAATTCCTAATCAAGAAATCACATCAATCATATCACCATCAATTACTAAAAAAAAGGTTCATAACTTGATGAATAACATACATTTTCTTTTAGGTGTATTTTACTTACTTTTGTCTTCTTGCTTTGTGTGTTTTATTTGTTTGTTTTACATGTTTTATCTTGTCTTGTTTGCTTCTTTGATTCAAGTCACTATGTACATTATAAATGATGTTATTATGATATTTCATATCATAATGCATTACGTCGTGCACTTGTGACTATGTCAGTATTTGCACATATTACACAATAGTCAGCATGGTTTTTCCATATCATTGGTGTATATTATTATACACAAATAAAAAAAGGGTTTATCAATTCATGTTGTAAATTACATTATAAATCCATGCAAAGACTACAAAAAGTAGCTACCCACCCAATACACATCATTACCTCATCTCTAAACATACATCACATCCTTAACACATGTCAAACCATTCAAATACTAAGTATATAAAGTCAACATGAATACCATAATCACGTCTATCTACCAAAAATAATTCAATTCATGTTATCTAATCATGTGATTAATCATCACTAATCTGGATGTAATTGATTAACTTATTGGGTTATGTTTACACATCAATCATCTAAATCAAACCATCCACCCAATCCAAACACTTAACTTTTTAATGAGATATATTATTCCCACATCCTCCCTCTTACGTATATTATTTCTTGGGGCACTTAAAGTGTGTAGCTTATCTCAAGATATATCATTCCCAATCTACTCTTTACTTATATCATTACTTGGAGAAAATCATTATATCATTAAATCCAATCAAAATGTGCAAGCATTAGCTCAAGTGGGTTGGTAACATTCATGAGCTAACCTCATTCAACTATAGCATCCATACCATTATCTTCCTCCTATCCATTCATAAAATCGTATTGTATCCTCACCATTTTTCAATCATCACCCACCCCTTGATATGGTTCATCTTTTTTCTTTCAATTATAACACTATTCAAATTCTAGGTGGCAAATGCATTACAACAATGATTTTTAATTTATCCCCTACCCTTATTTATTCACCCAACCCAACCAAAATTTTCACCTCCCTTAGAATTTTATCCTATTTCACAAATCTCTCACTTGATTTTCACTTCACACTATACATCTGATTAAGCATCTTTATCCATTTATTTATTCTTTTATTGCAAATAATTCAATTAAATCCATATAAAAATCATTGAATGTCTATTTCTCTCCTCATAACTCATCGCTTATCAATGTGATATATCATTCACAAATCCACATCCATGTAACTATATACATGGGTAAAAATACAAGCATGCAACTTATCTTGGGAAATATTGTTTCTCTAATATGCTCCCTTGCAACTATCCACTTAGGGCAAATTATTTTACCTATGGCTACAATCATGTAAGAATTTTATTGAGACTGGTAATTCTATTTCTTGTGGTATCAAATACACCATTTTTATATTTATCTATATAACCCTCCTTCATTTTCATCATTTTGAATGCTCATCTGCATCTATTTTTATTGCACAACCACTCGAGGGGACATCATTCATAATCATTTAAATACACCAAGGGAATCATTTTTTTACATTTGTTTCCACTCCATTTTTATTTATTATTTGAAAAGTCATTACTTATTCTAGTCATAACACTTTTCCAAAGTAGGGAAAATGTAGACATCTAAATTCTAACACATTTATTATTGAAATTAACATTACTTAACATTGACATACTAATTCAACCATAATTCCAAACTCAAATTTTATCATAACATCATTTCCATCACTTTTTTAAATAGTTAATTAATTTGTATTACTCAATTATCCATGTACACATAATTATAAAAATCTAATAAAATTAAGAATTTCTAAGTCACCAAACATCTTCCACATTTATCTCAACCAACTATTGAGTCATCCAATCATTCCCTTAAGTTCCTCCACCAAATTTTGAGTCATCATTGAACCTTTCAACCAACTTGTGTAGTCATCCAAATACATTGACTCATTCACAAGAAACTTTCAACTACCCAATAGCTTCCCCCATATTTCTCAAATACACAAGAAATTTGTCTTTTCCACTTGGATGAGCACTTGAATATGACCATCTAGAATTGACATAGTCAAATGAATCCATATTTTTCCCAACTATATATCTTCTCCCTTGAAAGCCTATAAATTAAAGTGTCATCCTCCATTATCAAATTATGTTGTCAAGCTATCGAATTGCTATAAAAATTAACTTGTGCATCCATTGAAAATCAATAAGATTACATCCTTACGTTGTTGAGATTCACTTTGCATTTGGAGAATGAATTGAACATCTATATACACACTTTCAATATAAAATAGAAGTCAATCAAAGGATAATGCATTCACTTTTGTTGCTAAGAAGGAAGGTAATCTATTTATTTTGTCTTGTTCTTTTATTATAAATCTATCTAAGCTTTTAGATTAATCTTAAAATAGTAAATTAATTGTTTATTTATTTCTTAGTTTCAACTTCTAATTTCTATCTATCACAATTTCATTCCCATTCCATTAAATTTTGATTCGGATGTATCAAACCATACAATTTTGTGAATTCTTTTTGTTGTGTTATTGATATGTTCTTCTAAAATAATGTTTCTATGTTATTCATTCACATTTCCAAAATTACATATATTTTTTTCCATAATTGTTTTTGATATTTTAGTGAATTTTTTTTTCTCTATGAATGGAAGCCTTGAAAGTTTTCATTCACATATGAATAACATTATTGTTTTTGTATCAAAATTTTGACTTTATTGAATTCATTTTATTGTGTTATTTATATATACAGTACATTTATATTTATCCCACTTAAATCATTTACATTATATAATGATTTTACAAGTAAGGCCAAGTTTTGTGTTACCTCTTTCAACCAATTTGGTGGGCTCACCTATGAACACATAATTTAGACCACCTAGTTTATCATTTTAAGTCATTTTGTAGGTGTGACCAATCATGAAGGCTGATATTTCAAATGATTTTTAATTTTTTTACCAATAATAATTTTGAAACAAACATATTTTTTAATGAAACTGAATACTATCAAGATAAATAAAAAATATAATAGGCCAAGATTCTAAATGATAACCATTATTGATTTGTATTAAATAATTCAAATAATTAAAATCCATTTATAAAAATCTTAAAATAAATTTGAAACTCTTAAAATAAATAAAACTTGACCTACTATTTTTATTAACTTTTGCATGTAAGTGTGCGTAACTCTAAAAATATTCAAACACTAAAATTAACCTATCAAGTGAATTTTAACTGAAGTTCAAGTCCAGTTACAAACATATGCAATTTCCAAATTTAGAAAAAAATTGAAAATAAAATTAAACTACAATTTTAGACCATTAGATGGTCACATATAGCCTCTGAAAATATTGAAAATGTCTCATAACTGGAAGGGTGGGATATGGATTCATTGAAATTTTTGAGCCAATTATTTTGGTTTGAAGATTGGATAAAACAAAACTACATATCAAAAGTTATGGCCTTCAAAAGTTCATCATTTTTTTCTGTATCATTCTCCTCTAGTTGAAAACAACTCAACTCCTATGAGTTACTCTTATTGTACTTTTGCCATTTTTTATTATCAATATTCTTCATCTCCCATTCTATCATTCAAGTGTTTTCTTCCTATTATAATCCTTCCCACTATACTAAATGTCTGTCATAACTTCCTTGCCTTGTGTTTATTGTCTTCTTATCCAAAACTTGCACTATCTTTTATTTCTTCTTTGGCACCTATTGCTGCCAATCTACTTATTCATCTTCTTCACCTTCACCGTCTTCTCCATGGAAATCATATAAATTTAAAACATTAAATATTTGAGAGATATAAAATATAGTGGTAAACTTAACTCATAAGAATTATCATTGACTTTTTTCATAATTTTACATGGTCTAATTTTTTTGTACTTCAACTTGTTATATGTGCTTTTAATAAAATTTTATTTCCTCAAGTAAACCATCAATAAATATCCTTATTAAAATATTTTTAACTTTATTTGACATTTATTGCTACTTTATACTTCTCATTCTTTTCTTGAAACTTTCTACTTACTTCTTTTAATTATTGCATATATTCTACAAACGTTTATGCATCATCACTAACTCATTCTATAATTGGTAAATATATCGAATCTAAAAAACTCATATGATTTCTCCCATAAAATATTTTAAATGTTGATTTACCCATTGATCTATTATCTAAACTATTATATGCAAACTCAGCTTGCAGTAAAGTCAATTCCCATAGATTGGACTTCCCTTCAACTATGCATCTCAACGAATTTCCAAATATCCTATTTACAAATTCTATTTATCCATTTATTTGGGGGTGGTATGCACCACTAAATTGTATCTTATTCCACATCTTTCTCCATAAATTCTTCCATAAATGATAGAAATTTCATGGCCCTATCATAGTTAATTATTTTTGGAACGCCATGTAATCTCACAATATTATTAACAAATAGTTATGCAAATCTAGTGGTATCATTGGCTTTATTAAATGAAATAAAATGAATCATATTATAAAATCTGTATACAAAAAAAAAATTGAATCATTACCTCTTTGTGTGCTTGGTAATCCCAACACAAAATCCATGCTCAAACATATCCATGGTCCTCTTGGAACTGGTAATGGCATGTACACCCCTATATTTTGTGCATGTCCCTTTTCCACTTGACATATCCTCCACCTTGAAACATACCTTATCACATCTCTCTTCATCTTTGGCCAAAACTACTCCTCCACCAAATTTATTGTCTTTATCTTTCCAAAATGTCTAGCCAATCCACCATTGTGCAATTCTCTTATAATAGTATCTCTTAGAGACCCAATTAGAATAAATAATCATTTTCCTTTCAAGAGATAACCATCCTACATAATATACTCTTCATAAACATTACTTGTACCACCTATCAATAGATTCCTGCATTGCTCAACTATCTTTCTAAAATCTGGATCAATATCATATACGTATTTAATAAATTCAAATTCAACTAATTTACTCACCATAGTAGTTAACAACCCCATTGGCCTAATCAAAACATCAACTACCTAATTATGTTTTCCTAATTTGTGCTTCAACATAAAAGTATAACCCTATAATAAATACACCCACTTTACATGCCTACTATTTAAATTCTTTTAGGAGATCACATACTTCAAAGCCTCATAATTAGTAAATAGGATAAACTCCTTAAGTACTAGGTAATGCCTCCAATGTCTTAGTGCTTGTATAATGGCATAAAATTCAACATCATACATAGAATACTTTATTCTTAACTCATTCAATTTTTCATTGAAATATGCTATCGGTTTCCCTTTTTGATTTAACACCAATTTCCATGAATAAAACATCACTATCAACCTAAAACACTTTGCTAAAATATGGTAATTTTAAAATAGTCTTTTCTATAATTTTATTCTTCAATAACTCAAAGCTTTTTGTTGTTTCCCTTGTCTATGCAAATTATTTTCCTCTCATGCAAATTTTTATTATTGCAACAAGACTACTAACATTCTTATTAAACTTTTTGTTAACATTTTATAAACCATGAAAACTTATTATCTCTGTGATTATCTTTGGGATAGGCCACTCAACGATTGCCTTTAATTTCTTCTCATTTATTCTTACACCATAGACTAAAATTACAAATCCCAAAAATACCAAACTATTCTACATAAACTTGAACTTACTCAAATTCACACAGAGATTTTGTTTTCTTAACAATTATTATACCATTCTCAAATGTTGTAAGTTTTCTTCTTTAGTCTTACTGAATATTTAAATATCATCAAAATAAACCACCACAAGCTTACCCTTATATTCTCATATCAGTGTGTTCGTCACCCTCATAAATGTGTTGGGTGTATTAGATAAACCCTAATGAAATCACCATCCACTCATATAAACCATATCTAGTCTTGAATGTTATTTTCCATTCATATCCTTCATGAATTTGAATATGGTACTACTCACTCCTTAGATCAATCTTGGTAAAATATTTTTCTCTTGCAAGAACATCCATCATATCATCTAAAGGAGGTATATGAAACTTATACTTGTTTGTAATTTTATTTATTGCTCTACTATCCACACACATCCTCCACCCTCCATCTTTATTTGGAGTTAGAAACACTAGTGTTGTACATGGACTCATGCTCTCCCTTACTACACCCTTCCTCACCAACTTAGTAACCTACTTATTTAATTATGCATGCTATGTTAGACTCATCCTATAAAATTATTTAATGGGTAGATATGATCCTAGAATCAAATCAATATGATCTGAATATCTCTCTTTGGTGGTAAACCATTTAGTAACTCATTAGGTATTACATTTTCATATTATTTCAACACCAATTCTACTCCTGCTAGTAGTTTTGCCACTTTTGTGTTTTCTTTATTTGCTACTAATGCATAGTATCAACTTGTAATATTCATGTCTTTGATAAATTATTTTTCAGCAAGCATATTTTAAACTTGCCTTTCTTCTTTAAGAGGTAACAAAATAACCTTCATGGTACCTTTATATAAACTATATGTGTTCTTTGCTCCATCATGAATTGATTTTCTATGAAACTGCCATGGTCTTCCCAATAATATATGGCATGCATCCATTAGTATTACATCACACCATATTTCATCTTTGTAAGTTTTACCTATATAAAACTTGATTAATCACCTTTTAACTATGTTAAGTTCATTCCCTTTTTTAAACCATGAAATTTGATAAGGATTAGGATGTTTTTCACACTACAAACCTAGTTTCTCAATCATGTCTTTACAAACCATATTTTCACAACTACCACCATCTATAATTACTTTGCATATATTACCTCCTAAAGTACACCTTGTTCAAAACATATTTGTTCTTATCCATGCATCACCACCTTATTTATTATACATATGTTCTTTCCCTGGAGAAATCATTATTCTTCTCATCTTGAGATATTATCCAATGTTTACTTCTACAACTTCAGTATTTTTCTCTTATGTTTCAACCTCCACTAAATTCACTCTTGGGTGATCCTCTTTCCTCCTTTCTTGATCTTGGTAGTGTGGACACTCAAACTCTCTATGAACTTCTTCTCCACATCTGTAACAAACATAAAACCTATGTTGATTTGGAAACCATCTTCTACCAACACCATAGCTTCGTGATCTCTAAAATCCTCTACCTCTTTGATAGTTTTGAAACCATTGTCTATTATTTTCTTGTCATTTTGCACCACATGATGATTATCCCCTATTTGATATTAAATCCACCTCATCCCCTTATAGGAGGGGATTTTCCTCTTCTTGGCACAATAAATGTTCTTTTAAACTTCTATCTATCTTGTTTTTCTTCTGCCTTCAAAGCTAATTGATAAGCTTCCTCCATGCAAAGTATTTTATGCATACCTAATTAATCTTGAATATAAAAATTTAAACCATTTACATACCTTATGGCCATATTATCTTATTTATCATCATGCTACATGCGTATGGAAAAATTGTAAAAATCATCTATATACTCTTGTATATTGTGATACTTTTGTCTCAAATTTTGAAATCTCCTATACAGGTGTTGTGCATAATCCATAGGATGAAATTTATTCCTCGTCTTCTTTTCCATAATTTTTCATTATTTTATCTTATCCTTACCTTTTCTCTATCTTTCTTTATGTTGGTGACCCCACCAAATAATTGCATGACCCTTCAATTTCGTGCATGCAAACTTTATCTTCTTATCTTATGCCATAGTTCTCCATTCAATACATTTTCCATGATGTTCATC
This sequence comes from Torreya grandis, assembly GCA_037957365.1. Taxonomy (NCBI): domain Eukaryota; kingdom Viridiplantae; phylum Streptophyta; class Pinopsida; order Cupressales; family Taxaceae; genus Torreya; species Torreya grandis. The sequence goes on from JARHVA010000213.1 coordinate 1,242,639, forward strand.
CAATCTATAAAATCTCCTAGTTTTAAACTTCCACTATAATCTACAATGTCAACTTTGATTCCCTAGTTGCTTCTTTTTTAAGCTCTAACCATCCTTTCTTCCATTGATTGTGGTTGTTTTTGTTTCTCCTCTTACAAAATTTCTTCTTCATGATTTGTGTCATTATCTATATCATCTTTTACTCTCCTTTGTCTTTGATTCACAACAATCTCAGTTAATTGTTCTACTTGCTTCTACATCTCTTGCATAGTAGGGTTCATCTCAGTGATTCCTCCTCATCCTCTCACCATCTCTTACACATCCAAGATTTGAGCTTACTCTGATACCAAATAATGAAAATGAACACTATTAAGACAAATAGAAAATACAATAGGAAAAGATTATAAACAATAACTAGGATTGATTCCTATTAAATGATTCAAATAATTAAAAACCATGCATAAATAAGCCTCAAATAAGAGTTGGAGTTGACATGTAAAATTTGGAACTCTAAAATAAATGAAACTTGACCTGCTATTTTTAGCATTTATTATTTTAAGTAACTTTTGCATGTAAGTGTGTGTATCTCTAAAAATATCCAAAAATAAACTGAACAATAAAATTAACCTACTTAATGAATTTCAACTGAATTTCAAGTTCAATTACAAACATAGACAATTTATAAATTTAAAAAATTTGAAAATAAAAGTAAACTACAATTTTAGAGCCTCAAATGGTCATGCATGGCCTCCAAAATATATTGAAAATATCCCATAACCATAAGGGTTGGTTATGTATACATTGAAATTTTTGAACTGATCATTTTGGCATGAATATAGGCTTAAACAAATCTATAGATCAAAATTTATGGCCTCTAAAAGTTTAGCCTCTTTTTCTATATCATTTTTTAACCATTAGCTTAATTTTTTGTGCACTAAAGCACAACATGAATGAAATGTGGTTCACTAATATAAAATAAAAGGTTGTGTTGAAATAGTATTCTATTTATAAGATTGAACATTTACTGGTATGTTGATGAAATCCATGAAAGTTTTGATTCACATACTGGTAAATGTTAATATCTTTCTATCATAATTAAGAATTTCATTAATACACTTGTAAATGTTGAGTCAGATGTATCAAACCAAATCCTTCACTAAAATCATGTTGTGTTTTTGACATGTTGGCATAATTTCATGTTTTTGTGTTATTCATTCAAATTTTTAATATTATAAATATTCTTTTCCATAGTTTTTTTGATATATTTTCCATTTTATTGTCAATTACTTATATAATTTGTGGATTGTTATAGTTCAACATGAGGAATGTTAAGAAGAAGATGCATTTTGTTAGACAAAAACCACGTGCAATAATGAATAATAAAGGAGTTTTTTTTTTGAATATGTGGATGAAGAGGATAACAAAAAAGAACAATCAACTACAAATCATGCAAATAATTAAGTTGTTGTAAACCAACCCATGTTAACGAGGTAGAGAATGAATCCAACAAAATGGTTAGTGTCATTGATTAGGAGTCCTTGCTTATATAGTGGATAAATTATGGTATGGAAAGTGTAGTGTGATATGTATATGATAATGGTTACTTGACAAACATCATAGCAATAAAGTGGGGCATGAAACCTAGTATTTTATCCAAATAGTTAAAATGAATTACAATAACTAACAAGATGGGGCCACCCACTATTTTATAATTTTTAGAAGAATGTGAGATAGTGCAGTGGTGCAAGGACTTATCTGACATGGGCCATGGGTTGGATATATCACATTTAAAGGCATATATTGCCCACATATGTGAAACTAAGCCCAACCCTTTCAATGCTGGACCCCCTAACAAATCATGGTGGAAAAGCTTAAAAATAATCACCCTAATTTGTCAATGAAAATAATAGAAATACTAGTCAAAGATAGGGCTTTGATGTTAGGGTCCTCTATAGTGATAAGTTTTAATGATAAATTGAGAAGTGTGTATGCTAAAAATAATTATGGGCAACATAAAATTTAGAATTATGATGAGATGGGGGTATAAGTTGAAATGAGTTATGACATGCGAGTCATCACCAAACAAGGGGTAAGGAGTGTACCAAAGATAATGTCAAAGAGTAAAGAATGGATCATATTTTTAGCATGTTTAAATGTAACTATAAATAACATCCCAAGCTTATATGTCTTCAAATAAAAGAGGTAATTGTAAGATTTCATTTTAGTTTGTGAACTAGTTGCATGTATGGATACCAAAGTCCATGCATGGGTGATGAAAAAATTGCTTATGAACTAGATACATCATTTCTCCATATATCTACCAAGAGGAGTTTCACCTATAAATAGACAATTTTCTCAAATTTTATGGGCACAACATCTGTGTGACACTACTAATGACATTATAAATTTGGGGATTAACCTACTTACATTGGCCCCACACACTAGTAACAAAATATAATAATTAGATCTAAGTGTGTTTGATCCATTTAAAGCATACTTTAGTAGTGAGAGGATGTCATGGATAAATATATTAGTGTAGGTTTTTATATTTCCCTATTTATTAATTAGGGAAATTGTATTTCTTGTGCATACATGGAGTTTTCCTACATTTGTGGGATAGGCTAGCTTATGTGGAGGTGTGTGTCATAGGTGTCATAAGAATGTCATAAGTAACTCCCTTGATTGGAGTTACTTCTCTATTCTTAGCACCTTGTAACCACCTTTCATGGAGGAGTTACAATCTATTCTTGGGGTGCCTTGTCCACCTTTTGTGGAAGAGTTACTTTCATACTCTCCTATTTGTAGTCCTCACTTTGGCCATCTCATGCTAATCAGATTTTGGTTTTCTCCATTTTGTCTTGTGCAATTTCTCTTCTTGTGTTATTTTCAAATTGCTTTAGCATCTATGTGGTGTGCACTTGCTTCAAATCGTGTGATCATGTCTCCATTGCACTCGCATTATCCAGATTCTGGTAACAACTTCGATATGGTATCGGAGCAAGAACGGTAATCATGTGTATGGTTATGCTTTTAATTCATTTTTAAATCAAGAAGAGTGGAGTTCTCTTTGTTTTTTTTATTTTCTAGATTTGATCTAAAATTATATATATATATATATATATCATTTTTGGTATCGTTTTCTTAGGAATCTTTGCCCTTTGGGTGTCTTGGTAGTATATTCTCACAAGAACAAGGGTAATCTGCTAGTTTGCAGATAAAAATCTGCAGGCTTGATGCACTCAGGTGCCATTGTTGAGCAGAGAGTGAGGAGGGAGGAGCAGACTGCGCCTAGCTTCAGTCCTTACTGCGCCTAACTTCACCTGCCATGCCACGCAACAAGCAGTCATTTCTACAGCCAAATCATAAGCCGTACGACGTCCAGGTTTGCACTTTTTTTGAAAGAAAATTCAGAACTGCACCCCCTTTTTTTTTTGGGATGCCACTCCATGTTTTTTTTGCTGTCCAAAAACTAGAAGTGTGTCCTCTTTTTTGGTGAAGATATTATACTATTATCCTTCTAGCAAGGCGCCTCAGACAGTCCAGCAGGTCTGCACATTTGTTTTGTCTTTTTTGCTAAAATTTGGACTGTGATTTCTTGAAAATGGCGCTCCTTTCATGCTTGGCGTCCCATGTGGACCCTTAGATGCTTGACCAGTAGTTCAATTCTATCTTTTATTTAATATTTTCAATTAAAATTGACTTTTTAAAATAAAAATCAGTCAATTTAGTTGAATATTCAGTTTTATAGACAGTTTTGTAATTTTGGAGGTTTTAATTTAAACTTGTATCTTCAACCTACGAAGATGAAGGGTGAGGCCCGGGTTGGCGGGAGGCCAATTCACCCTCATAAAAACCTCCTTTAGATTCCTAATTCCATGCCAAATCCAATGACTGGTTAGAAGGCCACTTTCTCTCTCATAATAGACATTTTTTTAATGTTTTAGTGTTTTTTTTGCAAAAACACTAGTTTACGAGAAAATTAAACCTTTAATATCTTTAAAACGGTAGCTCAAATTTGGGTGCCATTTTTTAAAAAAGTGTTTGTAATTCAATTCTCCTCAACGTAGGATTTTTATTTGTTAAAAATGCACTATTTTATAAAGTGCTAAAAATTTGGGTCTCTAGGGACGCATTTTTGGCTGAGTCCAACGTCCTGTTTGCTTTAGTCTTGCACTAATTTTTCTAACACACATTCTCGGATGAGTCCAAATTTTTTTGAGCATGCACTTAAATATTTGGGGGGGGGGCTCAATATTTTGAGGGGGTGTGATTGCTTTTCACAACTTGCAAATTTTTGCTTTCATTCTCCTTTCTGCATAATTTCACAACTTGCAATCAACACAACTTCACCTAATTTCAAATAAAAATGGATTATTATCAACTTAAACCCATAACACCCTTCAACTATCATGAATGGAAGTCTAAAATGTCAATCATTCTTAGAAGCAAAGGGTTGTATAAGATCACCATGGGTACTGAAGTAGAACCCAACACTGATGCTGAAAAGGTCAAGTGGTACAACCGTAGTGATGAAGCCTATGGATTACTAAGTTTTTCTATGTCTCCAAAACTTTTCTTCCATTTAGAATCCTCCCAGATTTCTAATGACATATGGGACACCTTATAAAATTTATTTGGGAAGCTTGATGAGATGAGAGGTCATGAGCTCAAAAACGAACTCATAAGTCTAAGTCCTAGCAACTTTGACACCCTATAGGACTTCTTCACTAAGTTTAAGGCCCTTAGATTAAAATTGAAAGAATGTGAGATAGAGAAGAAAGATGATCAGCTCATACTTTCTATTCTCACAAAATTAGGTCCAAGCTATTCAGTCTTTGTCTCCACTTTCCATGGCACAAAAAGTGCCCTTGGCACTACATGGAAAATGCCTTCTTTGGATTCATTCATTTCTGAATTGACTAGGGAGCAAGATAAGCTAATTCAAATGGGCACAATGATGTCTACTCAACTCCAAGCTTTGATAGTTGAAAATGGTAAAGATAAGACTTCAACAAAGGAGAAGAATAAAAATAACAAGGACCAGGAGAAGAAGAAAGAAAACACCAATCCTACCAAAAATAACACTGAGTCTTCATTCTCCAATGCTAAACCTAAGAAGGAGAAGGTTAAGTGTGCCTATTGTAAAAATATAGGGCATGATGAACACAAATGCATGAAGAAACAAATAGATCACCTAACTCATCTTCTAGAGAACAATATAGGTGTTCCTGAGTCCATCAAGTAGAATTCATCTACCCAAGATTCTACCAAGGAAAAAGGCAAGGGTAAGGAGAAAGAAAAGGGCAAGGCCCTTGTAGCTACAACAGCTTCCACATCTTCATGGGTCATCGACTTGGGTGCTTCTCACCACATGGGCTCTACACTAGTTGAGTTTTCATCTTTAGAGCCTTGTAGCATGACTTCAATTAGTTTGGGTGATGGAAAATCAGTTTCTATTGCAGGGAGAGGGTCAGTTGAAATGGAAGGAGGAACATTCAATAATGTTTTAAGTGTTCCTTTTCTTTTAACCAATCTCCTATCAGTGTACCAAATCACTCACATTGGTCAAGGCATGAGAGTTGAGTTTTTACCAGATTTAGTGGCTATCAGGGAGTTGCATAGTGATACTACAGTGGCAGTGGGTAGGGCAGATCACCAAGCCAAGTTATACACCTTCTCACATTTTGCATCAGATTCTTCTCCAATAGCATTGCTGACTCATTCAAATGGAGTTATAAAATTGTGACATGAGCGGTTTGGCCACCTTAACTACCTCTATCTTGAGCAACTTTGCAAAAATGACATGGTCATTGGCTTGCCTCATGTCCAATTCTCAAAAGGACTTTGCAAGGGGTGCTCCTTTGGGAAGCATCTTGAAGCAAAATTTGACAAAGGCAAAGCTTGGAGGGATTCAAAACCTTTGGAGTTAGTCCACAGTGATGTATCGGGACCCTTTCCCAAACCATCTTTCACAAGGGCCAAGTACATCCTGACTTTCATTGATGATTTTTCTAGGTACACTTGGATATATTTTCTCAAACAAAAGTCTGAAGTGTTTGAAAATTTTCTAGACTTCAAGGATCTTGTTGAGAAATAGAGTGAGAAATCCATCAAGGTTCTTCAAACTGATAATGGAGGGTAGTATGTTAGCATCAGGTTTGAGCAGTTTTGCACCACAGAGGGGATTGATTTGCAACGCACAGTCACTTACAGTCCTTCATAGAATGGAGTTCTAGAATGCAAGAATAGGTTCTTGAAAGAGATGGGTAGCTGTATGATTCACTCCAAATCCTTAGCACCATAGTACTAGGCTGAAGCCATCAATTGTGCTTGCTACATTCAAAATAGGGTTCCTCACAAAGATTTGAAAGGGATAACACCCTTTGAAGCTTGGCATAAAAGGAAACCTGATGTTGAGCACCTCAGGGTTTTCGGATCCCTAGCCATGGCCCACATTCTAAAGAAGAAATGCAAAGCTATGGAATATCAGTCCAAGCCTTACATCTTTGTAGGATATCTGGATGGTATTAAGGGATATTGCCTTCTAGATCCAGTCACTCATGAGTTGTTCATCAAGAGAAGTGTCCATTTTCAGAAGAGTCCTAGAAACTCAACACTTGACACTTCTTCTCCCTCATCGGATCTAATTCTTTATGATGATTCCTCATCAGATTCAGATCAACCATAGTAGGTTCTTGAGCCAAAGACATCTTCTTCTTCTTCGAGTTCAGATAGCGAGGACAGTGATGCAGAGTCATCCACCTCTAGTCAGTCAGAGGATGAGGAGTTAGCACCTAACTCACCCACTTTTGGGCCACTTTGGGCCAGACAAACACTTGAGAGTGCTGGCACTTAGGTAGGAGATCCCACAGATGATAGATGTACTAGGGGGGATTTTTAGAGAGATCCACTTGCCTTCTTTGCTTTAGTTTTAGATCCACAGACTTTATGAGAGGCATCTAGGGTACCTAAGTGGGATAATGCTATGGAGGAAGAATATTCTTCCTTAATCAAAAATCACACTTGGGACTTGACTTCACTTCCTAAGGGAAGAAAGATGGTTCGATGTAGGTGGATATATCAGACCAAGTTTGAAGTAGATGGGTCAGTTGATAAGTATAAGGCATGATTGGTCACCAAGGGTTTGTCACAGGTGGCAAGCATTGACTACTCAGAGACCTTTGCACCCATTGCAAAGATGACTTCTATTCGACTCACCTTGGCTATTACCATAACACATGGTTGGGATGTGCACCAGATGGATGTGAAGAGTACCTTTCTTCATGGAGACCTAGAGGAGGAGATCTACATGGAGCAGATGCCAAGATTTGTTTAGGATTCTTCTTTAGTATGCAGACTTAGGAAATCTATCTATGGCCTCAAATAGGCCCCTCAGGCTTGGTATGCCAAGATGGATTCCTTCCTTCTCACAGTGGGTTTCACTAGGTGCCATTTTGATCCCAATGTCTACTTCTTGTGGTAGGATGATTCACTCTTGATTTTGGTTCTATATGTTGATGACCTTTTGATCACTAGGAGTTCTTCATCGGCTATTGCAGCAGTGAAGGCATCTCTCTAGGATAGATTTGATATGCAGACTTGGGTTTGTTGCACTACTTCTTTGGCATCGAAATCTCACAGTCAGATTTAGGGATTTTTCTTGCACAACCTAAGTATGCTCTTGACTTATTGGCTCAGTTTCACATGGTTGATTGCAAGCCATCTTCGACTCCCTTTCTATCAAGAGTCAAGCTTAAGGTTGATTGTTCTTCACCATTGGTTGATGCCACTCGGTATCGACAACTTGTTGGTAGTCTCATCTACTTGACTCACACTAGGCCTGACATATCATATACAGTGGGACTTGTTTCTAGATTCATGCAAAAACCCCATGAGCTACATTGGAAAGCAGCTAAGAGGATCTTGCACTACATATAGGGTTCACATAGATACGAGATTCATTACAAATTTGGCATAGAGGTTGAATTGGTTGGATATACAAATTTAGACTAGGCTGGCGATTCAAAGACTCACAAGTCCACCTCTGGTTATAGTTTCTCTCTAGGTTCTAGTCCTATCAATTGGTCTAGCAAGAAGCAGAATGCTATTGCTATATCATCCATAGAGGTAGAGTATAGGGGAGCTATTAATGCAGCTACTGAGGCTATTTGGCTTTAGGGGATTCTTTCTGAGTTTGGCATTTCTATTGGGCAACCCACCATCATTTATTGTGACAACCAGAGTACCATTTAGATTTGTAGGAATCTAGTTCAGCACTAGTAGACCAAGCACATAGAGATTCACATGCATTTCATTCAGAAGCTTATTCATAGTCAGGTCATTGACTTGATATTTTGCCAGTCTTTAAAGCAGGTTGTAGACATCTTCACCAAACCTTTCACTGAGAGCAAGTTCATTCATCTATGAGCTCTTCTTGGGGTGCAGTCCACATCTACAACAACGTCATCTTCAGGGGGGGCCTTCTAGTCTCTTCATTTCTTTTATGTCTCTCTTTTGCGGGGGGGAGTTTTTTCCTACGGGTTTTCTCCTTTTCTCTATCTTATGGGAGATTGCATTTGTACATGGGTACCTCATCAGGCCTAGTTGCCAAGACCCATTTTTATATTTTCACACTGCCCACCTAAGATGCACTTATGGGGAGGTATTAGTGTAGGTTTTTATTTTTCTCTATTTATTAATTAGGGAAATTGTATTTCTTGTGCATACATGGAGTTTTCCTACATTTGTGGGATAGGCTAGCTTATGTGGAGGTGTGTGTCATAGATGTGTCATAAGAATGTTATAAGTAACTCCCTTGATGGGAGTTACTTCTCTATTCTTAGCACCTTGTCACCACCTTTCATGGAGGATTTATAGTCTATTCTTGGGGTACCTTGTCCACCTTTTGTGGAAGAGTTACTTTTGTACTCTCCTATTTGTAGTTCTCACTTTGGCTGTCTCATGCTAATCAGATTTTGATTTTCTCCATTTTGTCTTGTGAAATTTCTCTTATTGTGTTATTTTCAAATTGCTTTAGCATCTATGTGGTGTGCATTGGCTCCAACTAGTGTGATCACGTCTCCATTGCACTCGCATTATCTGGATTCTAGTAACAACTCCGATAAAATACACTTTGTGGTATATATCTTAAGAGATAATAATTTGAAATTTTGGGTAGCAAAGTATTAAAGATGGCACAAAATCCTGACAATATAAAATTTAGATTTATAAGAATGTGCATTTTCCCCCTAAACCCTAAGGTAGTAGAGAATGCAATGACTTTAAGTAGAACATTCCATGTTGAAGCGGATGAAGTTAGTGCTAATAAAAATGTAATGAGGTTGGCATGGCTAAATGAGGAATAAATTCAAGCTATTGTGAATGTTGATATTTTTGTGCCAAAAACCTCAAAACACCCTCTACCTTAGAGGAGACATAAAAAAATTTGAGTAGAAGCTTCAGAATGTCCTAAGTACTCTTTTTGAAGACCCAAGAGGGAACCAAAGGTTTAGGTACACTTTACAACTTGCAAATTAGAAAAATGCACCTAAACCTCTATTTTTCGCTCACTAAGTAACAAGTAGAAACAAGAGATTTTTGTGCACTTTACAACTTTGTAAAGTTTCAAAGTGTACTTATATTTCCACTTCCCTACTTATCGAGTTGCAAGTGGAGACTAAAATTTAGATTACACTTTGAAACTTTGCAAAGTTGCAAAATGTGAGGCAAACTTCACTTCTCGCTTTTCATTAAGACCTAGGCGAGAACCAAAATTCCCACTACACTTTGAAAATTTGAAAAGTTTAAAAGTGTAATCCAAATTTTTATCCCCACTTCATATACATCTCTACCTCTAAACTCCCTCAATAATAAGTGGAAAAAGGAGAATGAAGAGCATATTAAAAATTTACCACTATGCAGAGTTTTCCTAGATTTTTGACTACCAAGACAAGTGGGAAACATAAAATTGTAGACATATTACAAGTTAAAAACTTGCAAGGCAACTCTAAAAACACATATTTATGCCTAATAACCCATATACCACCATTATTAGCACACTTGGCATTAATTAAGGGTTTTGTTATATATTTTAAGTTTTTACATCATTTTCAAACACTTTAAACTAGAGCTCCATTGCCAAGAGATGCCACGACTAGAGTCCATTTACCTCCAAGATGAGTGATGCTATAAACTAGAACTCTATTACCAACAAATGAACACTAGATCTATCACTTGCAAAACCCTACACTTGCATACCCAATATTTTCCTAGGTCACATATGTTTTCCTTCAGTCTATTCTATATCATTAGCCACCATTATTCTTTTTATTCAAAACCTAGGTGTTTTCCCTTACCATACTTAGGTTTTTTTCTCTAAAATGGTTAAAAACATCATCATTTGACCTTATATTGCTCTCAAATTTCTAGGTTTTTACATTCACATGTTAATACTTTACTAAAATTTGTCTAGATTATTGTTGCAATTATCTTAGTTTTTTTCTTAAAAGTTTTCATCGATTATGATTCCTCCCCCTTTAGCTTGGTTCAAAAATATAGGAATATTCCCAAAGCTTCACTTATTCCTAAGCTTAGACCTAGATGGAGATCAAAATTATCTTCTCAACCTAAACCTTTGCTAGAGATTTTGACTGCATAAACACCTAAAATCCCTAATCAAATATAGGAATAGATCGCTCTTATTTTCTCATCATAAGTTCCTTCTAGAGATTTGAATTGAAAATATAAACCATATTCCCACCAAACCTTTGGTTAGATTTTTCAACTATGAATTACACCCCAAAACCTTGTTAGAGATTCAATCAGACTTTACAAGTGTTTTTGTAAGTTAAAACCCCATCATGCACTGTGTCAGGTTTTATAGATGCTATTATATATCATATTCCCATCAGATTAGAACCCTTTTAGAAGCATAAAAAAACTCTATCAGGTTAAAAGTGAGAAAATTACCTACAATTGCAAACCCAAAGCCTAAAAAGCTCTGTAGTTGGTTCTTTCACACATTTTACCAGTGTATATGTATAGGAAGGAGATGAAGTTAAAATCAAAGGGACTTGGTGTCCCTTTCATCTTGGATTCTAAAACTAATGAGGTAACTAAAAATGACCTAGGCCATATAAACTTAACTGAATTCTAGACTCATATCAATGCATAATTCAAAAATGATTAGATTTAGAGCATATACGATAGTGGTTTACCTCAAGCTATAACCTTTCTATTCTCAATGCAAATCTTCAAGCTTGTTCTCACTATGGAAAATCATTATGATGTAGAGAAAATATAGGTAGTGAATGATAAGGGGGAAAAGATTCTAAAACTAGATCCATATTTCATTGACACTGTGTTTTTAATCCTAAAGTTTGAAAGTTCTATAGATATTACTCCCAACTCCTCCAAAAAATTCTACTAGGATAAAACCTTAGCCTATGCATAGATTATAAACAAACAATTGTTGAATACCCCTAAATCTTCAACCTCAAGACTACTTAATACCTCGGCTAAGATATAATTCAAATACGAGGTAGGGGACATCATTTTACTCTTACATAGAGCTACAAGAAGCCATAATTCAAATAACTACCAAGATTGGATGTAACCATATATCTAGGTAATCTAAAAGAATAAAGAACACATTCATTGGGCTCAATTGATCAATGAATCCATTCATATATATTTGGTATATTTTCACACTACTGTAAAATTCTACATGACCTCCTACTATTGTCTCCAAATCTTACAACCTAGAAGAGAGTGTTTAATCCTCTTCTAGATTTGGGAAATGTTGGGACATTTCTAGGCATGTGGGTATACCTATAGAGGAAATGAACCTATAGATTTAAAGGGGATATCTCTTTGAATATATCTCTATGAAATAGCCTTTGTCTAAACAAACCATTTTGATTGAATGGAAAAGAGTTGGAAATTGCATAAAGAAAACCTATTCTAAGAATGGTGATGCACCAAGGTTATCTTGCACATGAATTCCATACCCTAATGCACAATAAAAATTACATAGACTATTTTTAAGCTCCAAAGATTCTAACATAAGTTTTTGAATATAGAGATGAGATGTATGAAATGATGCAAGGTATATGAATTGAAAGAGAACCTATACATTTCAAGAATAGTTATACACATGCAGAAATTTAACACACTTGGATGCACTCTATATGAACTGTTAGACCCAAAAATCTTACTCAGACATGAAGGATAAAGGATAGAAGGATGAAAACCATCACTTGTTGTCACCATACATCACATACACACTCAAGAAATTATTCAAAAATTTAAAGGAAATAGACTTGCACTAATGCTTAAAGGCAAGATATCATTCCAACATGGCTTCACCACACACTGTGTTTTTATTTACACTAGCCCAAGGGTTATATATATAGTAGGAAGGAAGTGGCATGGGGAGCCCTTTCACACCAAAAAGAGGGATCATTCTATTAGGATTCTCCATCTACAACTATAATCATCTTTATAAAGGATGCTCATTCAGGCCATCTGATTGATCCATGTCATTTCAAACAATTACACAATAAGCTTGCTATCCCAAAGATGATTCCCCATCATTTGCACTAATAGAATCAAGGTATTCTTGGGATGAGTCATGGCATCAAAGCAATTATCCACCTATTTTAGATTTGTCATTTTTATTTCATTGGCCTTGTCCTCCTCCTTTAATTGGTCATTAAGAAATGACTCAGATCTTGATTGATCAATGGTGATATGGGCCCTCTCACTTCTTTGATAGATGAAGAATGTGATCCCTTAGATCTTTGAGCATTTGAATGAGGACATAAGTTACCTAGGGAGCTACTATTTAAATGCCAATAGCTAACTCATCACTTTAAAGTTGACGTCCATATAACCATCACTCTACTGGGACCATCCTTTTAAACTATTTTCCTCAGGCATTTTCCTTTTCTCCCTTTGAAACCATCTTTCTATGGACTCTCTTCATTTCTTTAGACCCATCTCTCTACAGACTCTATAGGTGTCCTCCCTTTGGACTGCTCAAACATGCCCTTCAATAATCATTCTATGGACTCTGTACAAGTGTCTATATCCTTTGGAATTTTCTCGAAGGACCCTTTGGCACAAAAATAACCTTCATGACCTTGGGTTTAGGGTACTTTTTCTAAAAGGTGACCCTTCAGAGCTTTTGAAAAGGCCCTTCAAACTTTCCCAAGTGTCCCTTCAGACCTTTGGAAGTGGACCAATTGCACTTTTTTTAAGGACACTTTTGAAGACAAAAGACCCTTTGAACTTTTTGTAGGGCACTTACATGAGGAATAATTTCTTTCAGAAAGATTGAAGTGTCTAATTCTTTTAGAAAATTTGGAAGGATGAATTCCTTCAAAAAAATTGCAAGGGACATTTTCCTTCGGATTGGTTGAAAAAACCCTTCAAAAAAGTGCAAAGTTTCCCTTTATAAAATTTGAAGTAGACCAATTCTTTAGAAGAACAAACCCTTTGGAAAGATTGTTTAAAAAAAAAAGTCTGAAACAAATCCTTTAGAGATATTTTTTTTCAAAACAATGTAAGGGACATTTCTTTTAGAAATATCGTAAAGTACCATTCAAAAAACCTGTTTAGGACACTTTCATGAGAAAAAGACTCTTTAGAAAAGTGCAAAGTGTCCCTTCAAAAAACTTGAAGTGGATGAATTTTTGAGAAAGAACCTTCAAAAATCTTGTGTCTCTTTAAAGTTTTGGAAGGTGTCCCTTCGAACTTCTTTTGAAGTGGACCAATTTTGCAGGATTCTCCCAAAGGACACTTCTTTTAGACTTTTTGTCTGAAAAAAAGTTTGAAAAAAAGAACAAACCCTTTAGAATCTTGTTTCGGACAAAAAGTCTAAAATAAATCCTTCAAAAATTTAAAATGTGCCCTTTGGAAAAGTTGAACACGTCCCTTCACAAGAGAAAAAGACCCTTCGACATAATGGAAATATCCCTTCAGAAAAGTGCAAAGTGTCCGTTCACTTTAGAAATGATCATTTGGCATTCCTAAAATGTACCCTTCAGAAAACCTATTTAAGACCAATTCCTTCAGACTTCTTTGTTTTAGATAAAAAATCCAAAATAATTCCTTTAAGACTTGGACAAAAAAGACCAAACAAAGGATTTTGAAGGAAATAACACTTGGTCTTTCTTTGTTATGGGGATGAACCAATAAATATGCTTCACTTAGCCAAAAGAAAGATGCAAAACCGAGGAGTGAAAAATGGCTAACATTCTTGGTGATTCCAAGGGAAGGCATGTTTGCTCTACCTAAGACTAGTTGCCTAAATCCTTCTATTGGGCATGAAGTAACATATATAGGCACTCAAAAATGACTTGAAAATAACCTTGGCTCAAAAACACAAGCTAGATTGATTCACATACACAAGGCAGAGACACACACCAAACAAAAGGAAGGAAACACACTTGTGTTACAAAGTACTTAGGGAACACAACATCAAACACAATAGTAAACCAAAGGAAATGCACACCTAAACTACTATTTACAAGACAAACTTATAAAGACTAATAATAGAACTTCAGATGTATCCCATTCATAGGGATAAGCAATTATTCTCCATTCATCTTGGTTAGCTGGAAAGAGTTACTTTGCTTGCACCTACTAATGATGTAAGGGCTACTCCACAAAGTGTCAATATTTATGTGTTTGCTCAATTTTTCTCTATCCTCATCCTATTTCAGGACCAAGTCACCCTCTTTGAACGCTCTTTCACTTTCTCTTTTATCAAAAGACTTCTTCATAAGCACTTGGTGGTGTTCCATGGTCTTGTGTGCATTATTTCTTGCTTCTTACAGCTGCATTAGTTTTATCAATCTGAATTCCAATGGAGTATTCTCAAGTAGTTCCAGCTACTGTATACATTCTAGACTAGGAAGTTCTTGATATATTGACAACCTAGCCTCTCTCCCATAAACAAGCACAAAGGGATAATTACCAATTAACTTCTTAGGAGTAATCCTATCAACCCATAAGGCTATCTTCAACTTGTTGTGCCATGATCTTTGATTGTTCTCAAATGTCCTCTTGATGATCTTGATGAGATTATTGTTAGTAGACTCAGCCAATCCATTACCTTGAGGGTAATAATTGAATGAGGTACTCAAGTAAACCCCATTCCTATTTGCCTAATAAAATATTTTAGCACTTATGAAAGTAAGTGCATTATAAAAAATGATAACATGGGGAATTCCAAACCTTGTTATAATGCTCTCATATAACTCCAAGATATCATTTTCACTTGCTCCTTCAATGCAAAAACCTCTACCCACCTTGTGAAGTAGTCAGTAGCAGTCAATATCCATTTTTTTCCAACACTTGATGGAGGGGTGATCATACTAATGAAATTAAGCCCCATTGCATGAATGGTTGGTCTACTTGGATAGGATTTAATGGAAGGGATGTAAGCTTCTGTTTGCCTATAAAGAAGGCATATTGAGGACACTTTGTATTCCAGGGGTAACATTCCTTAAAAAAACTAGGCCAATAGTAACCAACCCTCATTAACTTTGTAGCAGTCATCTTAGGAGAGAAATGGCCTCCATTTGCACCACTATGAAACTTTTCTAGTAGAATATCAAACTGATCATTGTTAACACACCTTAACAACACACCATTTACATATTTTCTAAAGATAACACCATTTATAGGATAGTAAGGAATGGTATATAATATAAAATACCTCCTTTGAGACTTGTTCAAACCATTAGGAAACTCACCATTTTGAAGAAAATTAATGATGTCTTGTGTCTAACTTTAACCCTGTATATGATCAACTAGTTAGGGTTGAACCTGGTTGGTTAATACTTCCTCCTTTGGCTCTTGGAAATATGAAGCTAAATGATCACATAACCCTTTTCATCTTACCAAGTTTTTAACCTTAATATCCACATCAGACTCCATCACCTTTGTAATCCACCCAACTCTCTTTTCATTAAGGTATTTGCTTAGGAGAAACTCCTTGGTGATAGGATGAGAAACCATGACATGTATCTTGTTGTTTGAAACCATGTGTCTAAATTTATTCAATCCTCTTATCATTGTTAGAGCTTTCTTCGCAACAAATGTATACCTAACCTCATAATCTTCTAATCCTTGGCTAAAGAATGCAATTGGTTGCTCTACCTCTTCATCATTATTTTACATAAGCATAGCTGAGATTGTATCAAGGTTAGTAAAGGTATATAATATAAAATCTTTGGAAATTTTTAGGTTCAAGAGAGTAGAAGATTTTTCAATTGCTTGCTTGATTGCCTCAAAACTACTCTTACCTTCCTTTGTCCAAACAAAAGCTTGGTTCTTCTTGAGCATGGCTGTGATAGGCTTTACCACAATCATAAAGCCAAGAATAAACCTTCTTATAAAGTTTATTTTCCCTAAGAATCTTTGCAACCTTTTCTTATGTTGAGGTAAAGACAAGCCTAGAATAGCCTCAATCCTCTTGAGGTCAATAGACAAGCCTTTTTTAGAGACAATATGACCCAATAACTTACCTTCATAGACAACAAAGATGCACTTTTTTGGATTAAGGGATATTCCATAATCCATACACTTTTCAAATGCCTACCTTAGATGTTTCATATGATTAGTATCATCCTTTGAAAAAAATGTTATATCATCAAGATACACAAATAGAAAATTATTGATCAGACCTTTAAAAGTCATCTCCATTGCCCTTTGAAATGTATCTACTGTATTAGATAAACCAAATGACATCTTATTATAGACAAAGGTCCCAAATTTTGTAGTGAAGGCTATCTTGAACTGATCCTCTTCATTCACTAGTATTTGATTGTAACTTTAATAACCATCAAGAAGTGAGATGCGTTGAGAACCTGAAACAAATTGCAAAATTTGTTCCATGGAAGGTAGTGGATAATGATCCTTGAGAGACACTTTGTTAAGCTCTTGAAAATCCACACAAAGTATAATATCTCCATTCTTATTTTGAATAGGTATAAGATAAGCCACCCAAATTGAGTGTTTGATAGGAAATATAATCCTAGACTCAATCAGCTTGGTCAGCTCTTTCTTCATGAGTTCTTCTATCTTGGGATTGATAGGCCTTTACTTTTTATTGATTGGTTTAGCTCTAGGTTCTAAATTAATGGTGTGATGAGCTAACATTGGATCAAACCCTTTCAAATTTTTGTATTCCCAAGTAAAGAGGTCATAGAACTCTTTGCATAATTCAATAAAGGCCTACCTCTCAGACAAAGAACATACCAAATTTTAGGAGTTTGTCCTTGTAAATCATGACTCTCTCATAGTTTTCCTCTTTTTTTGACATGATCACTCTATCTTTCTTCTTTTGATCATCTTCATTGAAAATAATCTCCAATGTGATCATCCCATTAGGTATCTTGTTTGTCTTCAGCTAAATAACTTGTTCTTCATATTGATCATGCAATCTCTTTTGGTTCCTTTAGGAGAAACCTGCCTCATTTTGTAAGAAGTGTGAAATGTGTTCATCACTTTTGAACACTTGCCATGACACTTCACTATCTAGAATAGAAGGCCTCATAATGACCTTGATATGAGATTGATCTTTCTCCTTTTCTACATCAACAACTACATCAAATTGTGCTCCTATAGTAGCCAATCTATCAACATGTTTATTTGAATCCCTTGGTATGGGTTGTATGTTGAAGGCATAAAAGCATTCAAGTAGGTCCCATAACCTATGATTATAGGATTTAAACAAGGGATTCTTGGTTGTATCTTGATTTCTCACTTTATGGATGACCAATTCACTATCCCCATAAACTTTCAAATTCTTGATCTCTCTCTTCTTTGCCTATTGGAGGCCATGAACTAGGCCTTCATATTCTGCCACATTGTAGGTATAGCTGAAGTGAAACCTATATGATGAGTAGTGTTAATTATTTGATGGAGAAACTAACATAACTCCAGCTCTTGCACCTAATTTTTTTCTTGAGCCATCAAAGAACATTTCCCATGTCCCATCAAGTTCATGGTCTTCATTAGTGAGTGAAGGGATTGAAACATCTTTTTCATGTATACAATAAACTCCCAAATCAGTTTCTTCTATGAAAGTATATGTATAAATTCCATGTGTTTCAATGTTGTAATTATCAAGGAGAATATTAGAAATACCTTCAAGGGGGAAGGATGTTTTATCATCCATGCTACCTTCTTCTTCTTTACTAATTAGACAATTCTGATTTGAGTTTGTCTCCATGTATGGCTCAATATGAAAACTTGCTAAGGGATAAGTCCTTATAGTCACCTTGGTTCCATATCTTTTTTTAAAATATATAAAAGACCAATCAACAAAAATTTACCCTCCTATATTATCTATGAAGTCCCTTGACAAGCAGATAGCAAAATGGGCTAGAAGGTTTACCACCACAATGTCTTGTAAAATGGGGAAACTTGGGCAATCATTTAGGAAAAATTTTAGACCTATGACCAATCCAAATATCTTGTTTGGAGTACCATCAAGATACAACACACCTTTAATATGTGGTTCATACTTCAATTTCAATTTATCATCCACCACCCTAGGCATGACAATGGTACTAGCCCACTCTATACAATATAGTTATGAACCAACTTGTCTCCCATAATGAGTGTGAGGTAGAAGGGTGGAGGATTTTTAGATTTTTTTGAGGGCTCCAAAACATGACTTGGAGAATTGGTAAAGGCCACACTATTATTTTTTTAAGTTTGAAGGGTTACATGAATGTTTGCAAGCTATTTTGGTAAGAGCTCCTTTTGACCAGACATATACAAGACTTACTAAAGAGATATGCTTATCTTGGCATTATTCAAAGAATCAATAATGTTTAGAGGAGAATTATTCACCCTTTCTTGAGTTTTTGAAGGTAGTGAGGGAGTTTGAACTTGTTGCATTGTAGGCTTGCCAACCTTGCTTGCATTCTAACTTTGTTGAGGAGCATGACTGGTAGTAGGTATTGCACTAGGATTCCTATTTTGTGGCCTTGAAGAGGCATCACTTAAATTCACATGTAATCTCAAAAAATCTCTTAGAGCTCTCTTATTGGCTCTTGTGTTGGTTGTAATTGATGTGTTTTGATTCAACACATAATCATCCTTAGCTTGAAAGTTCATCATACCTACACTCTTGCTATTACCTTCTAAATGAATATTATTTTGACTGGTATTAACTTCTTCAGATGTCATGTAAGGAGTAGTTTTTTCTTGTGCCACCAAATCTTGGATGTTTTCTCTACCATCATGTATAAACTGACCTTGGGCTTGTCCCCATTAGTCCAAATGATCTTCTCTTTGGACCAAGTTATCATGCACTAGAACAACAACCTTCATGGAAGGAGTGGGATTAGGATTGCAAGAATTAGGATGCCTATTGAAACCTTACTGACCCTATCCTCTTCCTTGGTAGTTGTATTAGGGTGGAGCTCTATAGTCTTGTTGAGGATAGTATTGATGGTTAGGTGGAGCACTTGTCTAGAACTAAGCTGATTTGAGATAAGATCGTAGAGACTAAATCTCTTCATCTTTATCCCCAACATTATCCATCTTATTGGGAAAGGTTCTCAGCTTGACATTGGCATTAGGAACTTGTGCTACGCTAGGAGCATCAACCAAACTATGAGACAACAAAGGCATAGAAAATCTTAAAGGTATCTTTCCAGCCTATATTAAGCTATTCTCAACTTCAATAGATATCTCATATGCATCTGGTAGAGTGAATCCTCCAATTTAATATAACATCACTTCCACATCAATACCAATACCCTTGAGATAAGTGGGGAACACAAAGCTAGGAAGAGGTCTCATGACAGGCAAAAACCTATTCCAAGTCCTCTAAAATCTTTCATTAAAATCTCCCATGGATTCATTATGACCTCTATTTATCATGTTAAACTAATGAATCAGTGAGGTATGATCACTCCTATTTTCAAATCTAGTTACCAACAAGTCCCCAAAGCCATCCCAACTTATAATGCAACCACCTTTCAAATTTCCATACTAGTCAAGTGTCTTGCCTCTTAGAGACATAACAAGTAATCTAATGGTTATGTTGGCTCAAGTAACATTACAAAAATTAAAGAAAATTTGAAATGTCCCTAATATGCTCATATGGGGTAAGATGACCCTCTCCATTAAAACTAGGGAGACTCTTGGTAGCATTGGGAGGAATAGGGTCATATACAGGTAGGTCAGTTGGATATTGGGTGTTGAAGTCTAGGAAAGGTTGTTGCCTCTCCATCTCTTTTATTTCCTCTTGATATCTTATTTCTCCAATTTCCTCAACTTCTTCTTCTTCTTCTCTAAAACCTCCTTGCCAAGGGTCTCTAAGTGCTAGGAATGGTTCAGGGCATTGTTCTTCAAGAAGAGCTTTAGCTAGAGGGAATTGATCAGAAGTCCTAGATGACCTAGTGAGGACCATGAAGTATAATGTGGGAAACTTGATCTAAAAATAGATATTCTCACCTTTTGGAGTCACCAAGTGTTGGATTAAGGATATTATTACAACTTTAGGCTTGTTAAGACCAACATTCACCTTGGAATGTAAATAATTAATCCCACTAGGTGTACTAGAACTATTGTCTCCAAATCTTACACTCTAGAAGAGAGTGTTCAACCCTCTTCCAAATTTAGGTAATGTTGGGACACTTCCAGGCATGTGGGTATACCTATAGAGGAAATCAACCTCTAGATTTAAAGGGGCTAGCTCCCTGAATATATCTATACAAAATAGCCTTTGTCTAAACCAATTTTATTAAAGGGAAAATAGTTATAAATTACATAAAAAATACCTATTCTAAGAATGGTGATGCACCAAGGTTATCTTTCACATGAATGCCATACCCTAATGCACGATACAATAAAATACACTAACTATTTTCAAGTTCTAAATATTCTAAAATAAGTATTTCAATATAGAGATGAGATCTATGAAATGATGCAAGGTAAATGAATTGAAAGACAACCTGTACATTTCAATAATAGTTATACACATGCAAGAATTCAACACATTGGATGCACTCTATATGACCTGTTAGATCCAAAACTCTTGCTCAAGCATGAAAGACAAATGATAGAAGGATGAAAACCATAACTTGTTGTTGTCATACATCACATACACACTCAAGGACTTGCTCAAAACTTCAAAGGAAATAGACTTGTACTAATGCTTAAAGGTAGGATATCATTCCAGTAGGGCTTCACCATGCACTATGTGTGTTTTTTTTACACTAGCCCAAGGGATATATATATATATATATATATATATATATATATATATATATATATATATATATATCAAGGAGGAAGTGGGATAAGGAGCCCTTTGGCACCAAAAATAAGGATCATTTTGTTAGGAGTCTCCATCTATAGCTGTAACCATCTTTGCAAAGGATGCTCATTTAGACCATCTGATTGATCTATGTCATTTCAAGTAGTTAAAAAACAATCTTGCTTTCCCAAAGATGATTCCTCATTGTTTACACTAATAGAATCAGGGTATTCTTGGGCTGAGTCATGGTATCATAGCGATTATCCACTTGTAGATTTTTCATTTTCATTCCATTGGCCTTGTCCTCCTCCTTTGATTGGTCATTAAGAAATGAATCAGATCTTGATTGATCAACGGTGATATGGGCCCTCTCACTACTTCTATGGATGAATAACATGGGCCCTTGGATCTTTGAACATTTGAATGAGGACCATCGAGTTCTCTGGGGACCTACTGTTTAAATGTCAATGGCTATCTCATCACTTTGAAGTTGATGTTCATATAGTCATCACTCTACTGGGACCATTATTTTATACTATTTTCCTTGGGAATTTTCCTTTTCTCCTTTCAAAACCATCTTTCTATGGACTTTCTTCATTTCTTCGGACCCATCTCTTTATAGACTCTGCACGTGTCCTCCCTTTAGACTGTTCAAACATGCCCTTTGTCAATCCTTCTATGAACTCTACATAAGTGTCCATATCCTTCATTATTTTCCCAAAGGACCATTTGGCATGGAAATACCCTTTGGTACCTTGGGTTTAGGGCACTTTATCTAAAATTTGACCCTTCAAATATTTTGAAAAGGCCCTTTGGACTTTTCCTAAGTGTCCCTTCATACCTTTGGAAGGGGACCAATTACACATTTTTGAAGTACACTTTTGAAAACAAAAGACTCTTCAAATTTTTTTAGGGCAGTTGAATGAGAAAAAAATTATTTTAGAAAGCTTGAAGTGTCTAATTCATTCAGAAAAGTTGAAAGGATAAATTCCTTCGAAGAAATTGCAAGGGACACTTTCCTTCGGATTGGTTGAAAAGACCCTTAGAAAAAGTGCAAAGTGTCCCTTTGAAAAACTTGAAGTGGACCAATTATTCAAAATAACAAACCCTTTGGAAATATTATTTCAAACAAAAAGTTTGAAATAAATCCTTTGGAAATCCTTTAGAGATAATTCTTTTAGAAAAATGTAAGGGATATTTCTTTCAAAAATCTTGCAAAGTACCCTTTGAAAACCCTGTTTAGGACACTTTCATGAGAAAAAGACCCTTGAAAAAGTGTAAAGTATCCCTTTATAAAACTTGAAGTGGACCATTTTTTGAGAAAGACCCTTTAGAAATATTACAAGTGTCCTTTCAGACTTTTGGAAGGTGTCCCTTTGAAGTTTTCTTGCAGGACACTTTTGCAACAAAAAGACCCTTCGAACTTATTTTGAAGTGGACCAATTATTTTGGGATTCTCCCAAAGGACACTTCTTTCAGACTTTTTTTCCAAAATAAAAAGTCTAAAAGAAAGAACAAACCCTTTTAAAAATCTTGTTTTGAACAAAAAGTTTGAAACAAATCCTTCAAAAATTTGAAATATGCCCTTCAAAAAAGTTGAACATGTAACTTCACAAGAGAAAAAGACCCTTCGAAAGAATGGAAATGTCCCTTCAAAAAAGTGAAAAGTGTCCCATTGCTTTAGAAATATCCTTCGGCATTCCTGAAATCTACCCTTTGAAAAACCTATTTAGGACCAATTCCTTTGGACTTCTTTGTTTCAGACAAAAAGTCCAAAACAATTCCTTTGAGACTTGGACAAAAAATACCAAATAAAGGATTTCAAAGGAAATAACACTTGGTCTTTATTTTTTGTGGGGATGAACCAATAAATATGTTACACTTAGCCAAAAGAAGAATGCAAAACCTAGGAGTGAAAAATGGCTAACACCTACCTCATCTATGTTTTGGCAAAAGGGAGGGCATTTCCAAGGATAAATATAGTGTCAAATCAGGTTAACAAAGTTATAATTACTATCTTGATCTCACTTTTGATGAAAGCAAACAAAAATTTAGGAGATTTAATTATGCCTTTATCTACTAGATTGTAACTATGTTCCAACCAAAATTAGGGAAGATAAGGGTTTTTGATGCTACGATGAGAGAGATTACAAATTGGGGATCATACTTCATCCATTTCCCCACATTTTCCTATACAAAAGTTTGTGGTTTTAGTGGATGTCCTTACACACTTCCTAGATATGTCAGTGATAAGTGGGTCCTAATGGAACCTGTATGACAACTAGTGAAAACCCAAAAGTTCTTGTAAAGTAGGCACAAAATAGGCATACACTTCCCTATCAGTATATGGAGGTACACATGCCCTTCCTTATCTAAGCAAAAATGTCTTGAGTGGAAATGACTCAAACGACTTTGAGAACCATCGAGGATAGGCCCCTTTATGATGTTATAGGTTTTTATACTAGTTTATTTGGTTCCTCATTTACTCACATTCCCTTTTATGAAGATTATTGGGAGGATATGCAGGATGATGAAGAGGTTAGGTTGAGGGATTATTATAGGATGAACCTATAATATATTAGGAGCTATGACATGGAATTAGTTCCATATGAGTTAAAAGATGAAGAACAACAAGTGGATAGGGTTTATTATTATAATCATATCTACTTTCAACCCCTTCCTCAAGTCAAGTGGTTTACACCCGAATTCTTTTCTTTACTAGACTGGACTACCCTAGTCATCAACATGACTTTAAATTGGTTAAGTAATAGGGTAAAGATAACAGAAGAGATCTTGAACATCATAGATAGGTTTAATAAGGCAAAGGATAAATGGGTATAGGATGAAGCAATAAAGGGTTTCAGTAGTGGCACCCAAACAGATCAAGTAATGGGACCAATCATATCACACAAAGTGAAGCAAAAATATAAGATAGAAAGGGCCTCTTCTAGCACCCAAATTCCATAACCCAACCACTTGACTAATCACTACCAGTTTCTATAGTGGATTTGAACTATAACCCCTCCTCCTATTTATACCATCCAACCTATGCAAGTAATTACTCCCCCATGTAGCCCACTAGTACATGTGATCCCCTTGGTAGTAAGCTAATCAATGCAGTTGGTTATCCAAACTCCATCCTTACCTCCCTCTTCCAAAATAACTTCCAACTCATTCCTTATATCTGTTACCACCCCATTGATCACCAAAACCACCCATCAATACATGTCCATCAACTCAGTCATTCTGAATATAGTCCCACTATCCACAACAAGCATTGAGTTAGTGACAATTCCATCTTCATATTCCATCACCCTACCCACTACTTATATTCTAGCCATTCTAACCACAATACTATATTTTTTTATTTCCTTAGAAACCATCCTTCCATAAGTTTCCTTGTTACCCATCCAAGTATCCTCACCTGCTCTCACTCTCACTTTAAGCCAAATTCCCACCAAATAGGTGGAGATAGAAAATCAAACTGACACAACTATGGATATTCAACCCACCAATGGGGTAAGAACAACCAAATCATCACCCAAAGACTCAATGGTAATGTCAGTGATAGATACACCACTTATTATAGTAACTACCAATGTGTTAGCTTTAGTCACAGATTCATACGTAACAATGGCTATTAGGATAGGATAGGATTCATTGGTAGCCACTCCCAATTGGATTGCACAATCAATTTCTAAGAAGAGGAATCAAATTATATATCTTAATACCCTATATTTTGGTCTATTATAAGCATCTAAATGACCAAAGAGAGGTCCCAAGACTATTTCCAAAGTCTCTTTTTATGCAACAAGGGAGAAGTATGTGGAGACAGTAATCCCCCCACTTGACAAACCTAAATAAGATTTAGCATTGGGGGATTATCAGGTATCCATATTCCACCTTGGTTGTCTAGTGAGAGAGGGAATGAAACATGATGTCCAAATAAGCATAAGTTCTCTCTTCAAGAAAGTGGACAATGACAAAGTCACCAAGGATGAGCTGAAGAACAAGGTAGAGCAGTTGATGATTGCCTTGAGGAAGGTCATAGACCTAACACATCCACTCAAACCAACCTATCCAACTTAATATTCCCATCATTTCCTTGATAAAAAATACATTTGATACAATGATAGATATTGGCACAATGGGCAAAGCTACAAAGAACTAGGCCGAAGAAATAGTTTCCAAAGGGAACAAGGTGATAGGGTTGGCAATGGATTATTGCAAAACACTACAGGATAACCTTGCAACTCAAAAGGTAAAAACAAACAAATATGAGGAAGAATTTGAAAGGCTAAGACTTTACTATCCCAAGTTTTAGGATATTGACCAAATAAAGAGTGACATCCTCATGTTCGAAAAGATACTAAAAAATAATTTAGAACATGATGAGCTAGAGAGGGAAGCCAAATTCAGGGTTAAAATACTTAACAAAACTATTGATAAATCCAAAAACATAAGTTACAAGGCCACTGATGTAATGTACAACATCAAATATTCAATTTGTAAATTGTCATGTGAGGCAACATATTACCAATATGAACCTCTTCTTGTTCAGGTTGTCCAAGATAAATTCAAGGAGGTGATTAAGAGGGAGTCATCACATGGCACAATTTTTAATTTGGATTCCATCCACCATTTTATCAAGTACCATAATATACTTGATTAGATGGGCAAATATATCCAAATCTACATAGATTCTTCCAAAGAATTATCCAAGGTAATGGAATAATGTGACATCAGTAATGTTTACACAATTGATCCTGATGAAGAGTGCTTACAAGAAATATTTGATAGATTCAATGCTTAGATTGAGAAGACACAAGTGAAAAAGGATAATGAATCCTCTGATGTCACTATCACTGATTAATTATTTAATTATTTAAGAAGAATACATTCTGTAAATTATAAATTTTTTAAGCTACGTTGGAAAGATGTAAAGTTACAAGTTGTAAATTGTAATTGTCATTTTAACAACTCTTAGATTTTAGTTGAAAAAGTGCTACTTGTAATTTTTAATTATCATTTCATCAAGTTTAATTTGAAAAAGTGCAACTTGTATTTTGCATTGTTCTTTTTGAAAATTTGAATGCCTTAAAAGTTATAAAATCTCACATTGTAATTTGCACATCCCTTTTTGTCAAGTGACTTATAAGTTGCAAAAGTCTTAACTTTAATTTACAAGTTATGTTTTAAAATATTCAAATATTAAAAAAAACATTCAACTTTTATTAAAATATTGACCAATTCACAAAGTTTCATTTTAGCACCCCATTTCTTGGTAAGAGACTTCTTCAACTAAGCTCAAGGAGAGATGTTTTGAATGGAAGACTCCAACAACATTTTTATCCTTCTTCAAAATTTGGCAAAATGCCCAACTACTTGTAGAGTCTTCTTATTCCTCATACTCCACTCAAATCAAGCAATAATTTACACTAAAATCCTTTGTTGCATCACCATTTCTAGTTTTAAAACTCTTTTCCTTACAAATAAAATCCTAGTTAGGAGTAAAATCATAAATAATCTATAGTTAGAATTAGACTAGTCATGTATCAATTGTACTAAGCTATGTAAAAGGAAGTTGACCTCCAAAATTTCACTTCAATTCTCCAAGGTCCCAAAACTTGGAGGTGATCCCACTGTGTCATTAGATTCCAATGTACTACAACTCCTACAAAACATAGTGAGTGCAAAATCTAATTGATAATAATTTATGGCACACCTAGTGGGACCCAAAGATCATAGCTAAGAAATTGATTCTATTCTTAGCAAACATTGTGAAAAATTAATACACATCTTAAGAGCACTTGGAAACTCCACTGGCTTATGAATTCAGTAAATTCATGTTTATGTATGCTAATGATATAGACACAATCATCTAGTAAAGGTAAGAGGACTATCTTGAAAGAATAGTCTTTTCCATATAAAAAGAAATCAAGATCAATTTTACTTAACCCTAGAATAAATCCTACAAATTTTCCTACATTTGCCATAAATACCATCATTTTTTTCATACCTCCCATTATGGCACAAATAAATAAGAATTTTTTACCATTCAATTAAGGAATCCCACTTATGTTGGCCCAGTATGATGATATACCCATCTCGGCTCTGAAAATCCTTCCCTATTTTATTGGTGAAACTACCACCACACCCATTGAACACATTTAGGATGTTGCTAAAATATGTTTAGTTCATTACATTGTACAATAAAATTTTGCTATCAGACTTCTTTCCTCATCATTTAAGGGTAAATCCCTACAGTGGTATAGGTGTTTGCTTCCCAATTCCATCTATGTTTGGGATGATCTAGGGTCTACCCTATGTATACAATTTGAGGATAAGTGTGACCACTTATCTCTAGTTGAGAAATTAACCACCATTAAATGGACTCCCCATGAGTTCATGAGTGACTTTAATTTTTTCTTCCAAAAGATGTGGAATAGGATCCCAATGTTGGTCAAACCAAACCTAAACAATGCTTTATTTTACTATTTAAAATCTTTAAACAATGATATAGCTATCATGATCCAATCAATGGGTGACATCACACTCCCCAATGCTTATAACATTGTAATAAGAGCCAAATATTTCCTCATTCAAGCTAAGAAATTGTTCCTCAGCCTCCAACGTTGTTTATAGAATTACCTTGCAGTCAACCTATTGTAGCTCTAATTCCCTCAACAAGATTTCAACTAGCTTTACCTCCTATCCCTTCTAATGGTTTTCATAAATTTAAGCGATTACTTCAAATCTTTGACAATGAGCTGGTAGCCATGAAAAGAAAATAATCCCAAACTTACAGGCCTTATCAACTACCTAACTAGGCATATCGGCCCAATAGGTAGAGCCATACCAAGGTAATTCACAACTTCAAAGCTAAATCATGTAAGAAAATCCCCCAAATATCCATTCTCTACCTACCATAATTACTTCTATGGCCATCATTCCTATCCATAATAATCTATCCTAGGAATACGAGTGGTGTTATCCTTGTGCCCAACTACATAATCAAAATGCTTGCCCTCATGGTGTCATTATTTAGGCCTTGATAGTACAAATAATATCAACCCCCCAAGGGTATAAAGAGGAAACTAATACTCATTAGGAAGAGGTATAGGTTCCTATTCAAAATGAGACCACTCTTTTGAACAAGTAAAAAGAGGATTTTTACGGTATAAACCAAGAGGAAGTACTAACTAATGGTGGTAGTTTAGTGGTGGAAAATACATTCTCTAAGAAGAGTGTAATAAAAGGTGATCAAAACCCCAAGGTTGAATAGCTACAACTTATAAATTTGTACAAGAGGTTAAAAAAAGCAACACAACTCAAAATCCACCCAATGTGCCAATGGGTTAGTTGAAGTAAAAACTAATGATCCCAAATCTCATAAAAGAAGATGTAGCTCCCACGAAGGCACAAGAAAAGTTTGATAAAATTATTTTTAGAGTTGTAGAACAAATTAAAATGACTAAATTAAATATTACCATGTGTTAAGCACTACCCATCCCAACACAAAGGGTTTTGCTTCAGGAAGCTCTAAAAATTTTCTAACAAACATAGAAGGTCTCGGTTAAGGAACCCATTGTTGTGGTTAGTTTATGTCAACCTCAAATAGACACAAAAGTAAGTAAAAATGGTAAGCCCCCTATTTCTAAATTTCCATCATAGTTGTCAAAAGTCTTGTCCATAACTATATGATAGACTCTAGGGCTATCATCTCTATTATGCCTAAGAAAATAGTGGATGCACTGGGTGTTGATTACATACCTATCACAAAAAGTATGGTTTAATTGGATGGAGCTACTGTCCAAATAGTTAGGGTTATTAAATTTCTAAACCTTACCATCCATGCATGTCCAACATTATTCATATCCCAAGATATCATGATTATTGACCTACCGCCTTATTTTTCCATCTACCATTACCAAAACTTCACTACAAAAATGGGAGGGTACCTATCTACTGATTGGTCTCATATGTTACTCAGGACAAGATATGAGACTAGAGTACCCATAAGTTCTAATATAATTACCAAAGACCACATTGAACCATACACTCATATCCCTATGGATATGAATTGTATAGTACAATACCAAGAAGAGGAACCTAACAATGAAGTTGTAACACCCTTAGAAAAAAACCCAGATACTCACCTTGACTAATGGGGATCAACTTTCTAGTTTGACCCTTATGACTATGTCAAGGAAATAGGGTTGGTTATATATTTCATCCATGAAGATGATGTGATCATACCAAATCTTTTTAAACCATATGAATATCATAAGGGAATGTGGAAAATATATTTTGGCAGCTTAAGGAGAAGGAATGGTATAGGTGTTGGTATTGTTTTGGTCTCTCCCCAAAAGGAGAGTTATTTTTATTCCTTTAGACTACAATTCATCTGCACTAATAATGTGGTAGAATATGAAACATTTATTTAAGGTCTCCAGTTGGAAAATGAAATGGGAATTTAGTCATTATAGGTGTTCGGTGATAGTGAACTAATTTTTCACTAGGTAAGATCAAGAAACATGACCAAGAACAACTCGCTGAGATCTTACTAACATAGGATTTGGGACATGTTTGAAGATTTTATTGCTTTAAACATTCAATTGATATAGAGAAAATAAAATAAGGATGTTGATCACATGGACTCAATGGGTTCTCAATATAATCTACCTAAAGAGATTAAGGACAATAGTTAGCATGTAAAGATGATAATGAAACCATCCATCCCTGACAATGTAACCAACTGTCAAGTTTTTGACAGTAATGAAAAAATTGTTAATTTTTTATGAGATGAGGCTAAATTCTTGAATAAAAATTAGTTACGGCTCTAAGAAAGGCTCTAAGAATAATATGGCGAGTAAATAATTTAGTTGAATTCTAACAAGTTGCCCATGGGTCTTGTTACTTTATAAAGTATTTTCAACTTGGATGATTAGTTTAAGGGTGAGAAGAAAAATATCACAATCAAGGAGGAAGACTATGATCCAATATCCATCGTACAAGGCAAGGATTTGAATATTGGAAAGGTATGTAACACCTCTAAAAATCATGTTTCAATAATTTGATGATAATTTTGCTTGGAGTTACAAAGATATAATGGGTTTTGACCCTAGCCAAGCCCAACACACAATAGATCTTGACACAAATACTAAACCTAATAGACAAAAATAGAGGCCAGTAAACCCAAAAATAGAGCCTTTGATGAGGAGTGAGTTGTCCAAGTTGATATAAGCCAACATTATTTTCCCCATGAAACATTCATCCTAGGTTTCTAACTTGGTCCCTGTTGGGAAAAAGAACAATGAAATTAGGCTTTGTGTAGATTTTTGTGACCTGAATAAAGCATCATTTAAAGACCATTACCATATCCCACCCATGGATAAAATTCTCCAAATAGTAGCTAGAGCCAAGAGGTTCTCCCTTCTAGATGGTTATTCTATATGTAACCAAATCCAAGTTCAGGAATATGACTAGTTCAAGACCATATTCACTACAGAATGGGGGACATACATCTACAATAAGATGAGTTTTAGTCTAGACAACACTGGTGCTACCTTTCAAAGGATCATGGATATGGATTTCAAGGTTTTGATAAAAAAAGGGATTGGGTGTATCTAGATGACATCACAATTTATTCAAATTAGGCTATTGACCACCTAGATCACCTCAAGAATTTTTTTGAAAGGTGTAAACAAGTGAATATTTGTAGTTCATGAAGGGAAACTACTGGGACACATAGTCTCAAAAGAAGGCCTTATAATAGATCTAGAGAGGGTAAGTCTTATCTCTTCACTAGCACTTCTAAGCCACAAAAAGGGGTTACAATGTTTCTTGGGGAAAACCAACTTCATGAGCGGTTTCATTCCAAATTTGTTTTCCATGGCCAAACCCCTTACCGCTATGCTTAAAAAAGGGGTCAACTTCATCTAGACAAATGAAGGAAAGAATGGATCTGAAGCCATTAAGTAGGCTATTTCTCAAGAGATGACTCTTATAAATCCTAACTATGAAAATGACCTCATTCTCTATGTTTTTAGAGGGGAAGGCAGTGTATCAACTATTTTGACCCAATAGAATAAAGATTAGTTGGAATAGACCATAGCTTTTTTCAGTCAATCCTTAAAGGATTATGAGGAAAGGTACAATTTTGTTGATAATCAAGTGTATGAAATAATTAAATCCCTCAAAAAGTTCAGACACATGCTCTCAATTAAAAAGATTTAGCTGATGGTTGGTCACCAGAGCATAAAAGAGTTCCTTCTAAGCTAGGAAATAAATGAGAAAAGAGTGGGTTGGATCATGAAAGCCATTGAATATGATGTAATCATTAAAATAACTAAGCTCATAAAAGGGAAAGGCTTATGTGAGCAACTTTTTTCTAACATTAAGGTTGTTAATGTAATATACATTCTAGAGGCATTTCAACCAACGAATCCTCATCTTCTCAATAGCTGGATCTATTACATGAATACCTTCCTATAAAATGGTGAATACCCTCATGAGATTCAATAGTATAAAAAAGGTACTTCAGGTTCCAATCTATTTCTTATGCTCTTGTTAATGAGATATTATTTAGGAAATATATTAATGGAGTTATGTTGAGGTGCATCAAGCATGATCAAATCTCTAAAGTATTCAAAGAGTTTCATGATGGCTTATTGAGTGGCCATTTTTCTGTAAGGACCACTGCTATCAAAATAATGGGGGAAGGATACTATTGTCCTGACATACTCAAATATGCACATATATGGGTGTAAAATTGTGATAAATGTGCCTACTTTTCTAGCAAGCAAAGATCAATAACTCTTCCTCTACAACCAATCCAAGCTGACCAACCATTTGCTCAGTGGGGGTTGGATTTTATTGGCATGATCAATCTACCATGAAGGGCCATCCAAAAATGGGTCCTTACAGTGACTCATTAGTTTAATAGATTGACTAAATTGGTTGCATTGAAATATGCCACATAAGCCTCTATCTTGGAATGTGTGGAAAATATTATCACTAGATTTGGTTTCCCTTACATAATTATCTTAGTTAATGCCAAAGCTTTTGTGGGCACTCAGGTGAGTGAATGGACAATGAAACATAATTTATACTTGAAAACCACATCCAACTATGACCTATAAGGGAATGAATTAGAAGAATCCACCAACAAAAATCTCATAAGGATAATTTAAAATACAATGGAAGATAACTAGAGGAACAACACACTAAGCTGAAATCAACACTTTGGGCCAACATGATCACTCCCAAAAGATCCATTGGAAATTATCCATTTATGTTGGTCTATAGAAGGTAAGCTAAATTTATGATTTTAATAGATTTACCACATCTAGAACTCGCTTAATAGTTAGAATTAGCTTAAAATAATATAATGACTGTGCAATTGGTAGAACTCATGGAGCTGGAAGAGCTCAAGAACTAGTCAATGCAAAATCTTGAAGTAAGTCAAGATCAAATAAAGAGAAATTTTGATAGGAAATCATCTTATAGGATATTAAATGAAGGAGACATGATTTTAAAATGGGATGTTGAAAGGGCCAAGCTAAGCAAGCATACAAAATTTGATACAATATGGAGTGGTCCATACATCATAACCCATTACAAAGGAGCTAATGCATTTGAGTTATCTAGGATTGATGGATTAGAGATACCCATCCCAATCAATAGGATATATCTCAAAGCATGCTTCTCAGGTTGGAATTATTTTCAAAACTTTTTACATATTATGATTACTTGGTTTCTTACAAATAAGTGATTTTGCACACTCTGTAATGCATTAAGAGTTTTGATTCCTTAATTTGTTTTATTTTTTATTTTTTGTATTTTGTTTCTTATTTAGGGAAATTCTCAATTCTATTTCTTCTCCAAGTAGGATGTGATAGAATTCAAATGATTCCATGCCCAATGAACTAGAAATCTACTGGGAAAAAATTGATTAGCAAGCAATCACCTTGGGGTAAGTGCACGAAGTTGGGGGACAATTATGTGGACATTTATCATAACAAGATCATGTTAATTAATAAAATGATTGCATTATTTAATTAACATAATCACATCATTTAAGTTTAGGTTCAATATTTCTGAGTGATAACATGATTATGTTACAAATAATGTGATCATGTTATATTGAACAGTAATGTGATCATGTTATTAGTCAATAATACGATCAAGTTAATAATGCAATCACATTAATAAAATGATGCCAATATATATATATATATATATATATATATATATATATATATATATATATATATATATATATAGGGAAATATGAATGCAAAATTATTCATTTTAAATTCATGTTTCCTATTCTTTCCTTGTTTTACGATCATGTTTTGCTTAAAAGAGTGCCATAAAGTGCCAAGAAGCTAATAAATTTATCCCACAGGCCTGCTAATTGATGATGTCATCACGTAGGAGAGGTAAGTCATAAAAATATTCTCTATTTAACCCTAATTTTTCATAATTTTCATTGTTTAACCCATGTTTTTAATTGTGATTTGTTTTTCTAATAGCCCATCCTATTAACCCTCCATAAAACCCTCTAATTGCTCCTCCTCCTAACACTCCACAAAACCCTATTGTTCCTCCTATTCCTCCACCTAATCCTCTTACAGTTCCCCAAAACCCACTACTAGTCAATATTTTTTTATTAACAATATTGTGGGAAACAAAATTGAAATTGAAGACCTAATTTATATAATGAGAGATCCTAGTTCGACCAACCCCCACCACACCCAACTAGCCGATTCCCTATAGACCTTATTAGTTCAAATTGACTTGATAATGAGTCAAATTGACTGATGGACCTCATATATGGATAATTTTAGATCATGTTATGCTGATAAGTTGTTATCCCTTAAGGTCAAGAATTTGTAAATTTAAAACGCTGACATTTGTGTCCTATTCATTGACCCAACCACCAATGCCCCCTTTCTCGTAACTACTAAATGTTTTCCTAACCATCACTGTGTATGCAACTTAGCCATGACCAATTTTTGGGATCGATGGTAAATGGTATTTGATTATTCACCATGTAACAACCATGAGGTCTCATTATATGTTTTGAGGAAATTCTACTGTGAGTTTATCCTCAATAAGATTCCCAATTATTTTGATTTTAGTGAGTTTTAGTGATAAAAAAAGGCTCTACATAGGATCAACCAGGTGCACTTTGTGTGCTTAATCAACCTGTGTGGATTCATATCCAAAAGCCTCTTGATCTTGAGATCCCCTCCATGGTTCAATAAGTCATGGAGATAGACACTCTCCATACTCTTAGTTTACTCACCGATACACTCATTCAGCATACGAGTAGGATTTCATAGAGTGATGCTATAGATATGCCATAGGCTACTCGACCTTGACCCCACCCTTGTAGTTTGTTTGGAGTTATATGCATATGAACTTATGATTATGATGGCATTGGTGGTTCATATGGCTTATATCATATTCTTATGAGTGATGAGTTTTTGGCATGCACATTTAGCATGTAGACATCAGTCACCACATAGATGCAGGTACATTTTATATAAATTTCATGTTAAATTTAAGTTATATTTTCAAATTTAATTTATAAGATAACAATTAATTTACATGAAAATTTAATTTAATAAATATGCCATTATTTATGTCACAAGAGGTGACAGTTCCTTCATTATCACAGCTAGCATTTATAACATTCAATTTGTTGCAGCCATTGTTTTCATATTTAGATCTAGCTATTGGGCCATCCACGATAGCATCTACCTCTATTAGGATGAAACCATTTACCTATATAGAGGTAAACATTATTTACATATATGTTTTGCTTTTTGCATGTGTTATGACTGTAGTTTTTTGCATATACATGTTGATGAGTGATGTGGGATACAATTTCTCTACTTTTGTGTCTCTTTCTTATACCTAACTGGGTGATATACCTCCAAATATTTTTTGGCTAGATGGATTCTAACCTCCTCTATCCCTAACAATCTCATTGAGAGTCTTCACCTAAGACTCTAAACCAACCACATTTTCCTCTAGGCCAACTATCTCTCTCTTATTATGAGGGAACTCCACATTAATGATAAGTAGGGAGAAAAACATATGTATGATTGATTATTCACACATGGAGAACTGTATCCACCAAAATATTATCAAGGCTCAAATAATCCTCACCTAAAAAATCCTAACTAAAGTTTCTTTGATCATGCTCCACAACTTAGTTATTCACTCTAAAACCATATAACAAGAGAAGACATTAGATCTCCAGTCACATAAAGAAACAATAATTGAGTAATAAATTACAAAGTAACATAGAAAGTAACTAAAAATAAACCAACTCACTAATTTATTTGGGTAACTTCATGTTAGTCTAGATATAATTCGTAATTGGACCTCATCTCAGCATTCTCCTCCTATCCTGTTGGTTCCTCTCTAACATGTGTATGCTTGCCCTTGTTTCCCCCTAAACTTAATCTCCTCACCCTCTATCCTATATTTCTTTCTACATCTAAGTATCTATATATTATGGTGGTGGTTGTACTTAATGTTGGCATCCTACTATAATTTCAACCTCGACACATGACATTTTCTAAATGTACTCCTCTAATTAGTACTATCCCAATTTTTATTGTGATGGTAGTAGAGTGTCCACCTCATTCATAAACTATCTTAAAATTCCCTAATATATTAGAGATATGAAATATATCATTGTAAGTGTGTCCACCACTCATAGTAATTCTCTCAATGGTGGCATACCTATCCAACTAGAAGCCTTGATGGCACCATTGTCTCAATCTCTAACCCTCACTAGAAAGGGGTCATGTGCTTATACACCTAGCCCAAGATGAGTGCAGGGGTCATGTGCTCTACATCAAAGTATTATACCAAATTAAAAACCTTACCTCTATCACAATCCTCTATCAAGGCCACAACCCTACCTTTAGCTGACAAGCTTAGTATCCTAATCACAACCTTGAAAGTGATAGTCCACTCTCAAGGGACTTGTGGGAAAATTAAACTATTTTACATGACAAATCCTAGTTAGTGAATAGGTCAAGCAAATGAATCTACTCGATGGGACAACAATCCCCACCTCCACAATCCAGAGTATCCCTATTATATATAGTGTGGCCAAATCATTAGTCATTAATTTATTTATAATCCTAGGAAGCCAGTCATACTTCATCACTCTAATCCATCAAATGTAGGCCCACCTTTAAAACAAAATTTAAAATATCCCTAAATAATCTAAGTTAATATTGAAAATTCATCCAAAAAGAATTCATTATGAGGGTCTAGACCTAAGTCAAACCCCTATTTTTAGACAAGTAATAAATTAACAACCAATATAGTCCAACATGTAATATAACATAAATTGAAGATATTAACCCAAGTATATTTATATTTATCAATTTGAAAAAAAAAAAAACTAGTATATTATATATTCCCTTTCACAGTATTAATCCTCTAATTTTGATTTTGGTACAAGGTCACTGCTCTAACACTTTAATATATGGTTTATCAATTTATATCTAAGTGTATTTTCATGCGTATGTTTATCTTCTTCTTTCCTATAATGTGTCATTGCATTCACGTACTTATATAGATAGATATTTTATATGTACAAGTACTTCTATTGATCATTTAGGTTTCCATGTATAAGATTTGATGTACTTTATATAAAAATAAGTGAGACCTTGTTTACATGAATAATTGATGGTTGGTACTAACACTCCTCCCTCTCTATGAGATAAGATAGACATAGGCATTGCTATTGCAATGTCATCTACATAGCTATTGACAGATGTATATATTGGTTCTTGTAATTTTGAATTGTGAAAATAGACCTGTTTTAATAATTTTAGTACATGTGTACTTGGGGCCAATATAACTTATGTTTATGTATTGTGTATGCAGGGTTGTCCTATGACAAATGATAGTCACAGTTAGATGGTGATTGGGGAAACTTATCATGATCCTTCTATATTTGAGATGCCTATTTGGATAGCTAAACCTGCCATTGACTTGATTGAGCATAAAAATAGATTGAGTAGGATAATGAGCTTGAAGTAGGTGCACATTTTTAAATGATTTTTTATTGTAGTTTAAAATTAATTTATTAACAATTGTTTTAATGTATTTTATGTTAAGTTCATAATAATTGTTGTATTTGAACAAGATTAGCTACAATCTAGCAATGAGCATAGGACCCACAGTCATACCTTAGATCAATCCAAGGCATTAGGGGGGTCTTCAGCTACTAGCATGGCATCCCAGGGAGAGTCTTCTTAGAGGAAGGCAAAGAGAGGGAGGCTATTTGATGAATATGATGTCTTACACATGAGATGTAATTTTTTGTATGTCTATATGGCAATTGATGTATTTTTTTCATTGTATATACGTATATAATATTTAGCCAACATTAGATACTATGTCAGTAGATGTAATTTTTTGTATGGCTATCCTAACCCAATCTATGTATTATTGACATTGGACATGTATGTGCATGTATTGTATGCCTATCATGGCTTGATATATCTAATTTATATTCAATTTTTATTTCATTATGTGTTATTGTATAGTGTTATTTTGATCTTCCAAATTATTATCTATATCATATCTCGTGTTTAATGTTGTACATGTATAAATGAGGATTAAAAAAATATTCTTTTTAATGCTACAAATCTTGGATATTACATATTTTTTTAAATTAAAGTTTTTATTTCATTGTGTGTAGTGAAAATGACTAATGACACTCTTATCACTTAGGCTTAATGACCTTCTTCTCTTTGTACCTAATTCTTGTACACTTTTGATGCAGAGCTTTCTCGATAGCTAGTAAGTGTTCATGATCTTGATCAAAGATATTTTTATCTAATCTTGTGTATTCACTTATTTTCTACCTTAAGACTCCTTATCCTGATCATACAACATAATTCTAACTTTTGAACCCCTCTCTCTTTTATCTTTTCTCAAATTTCTCTCTTTAGCCTTTGTCTTGACTTGTAGCCCTATTTTAGGGAAAACCTCTTGTTTTATTCCATACACAGACTCTTTATAGAAAAATAATTAGGTTTTTAACAACCCTTTTCCATGCCATTACCTCACATAAAATATTGTTTCAGGTTCCTTTGCAAAATGTTTTACCTCTAGGCTTACTTGACACTCTAATTAACCCTCAAAATTCATAAAGATCCAATGTTTGACCATTATAGAGAAACTTTGACAAAAAAAAAAACTATATTTGACCAATCCTACTTTTTAATCAATTTTGGTCCTCAACTCTTCACCTAAGTTCAACTTTCTTCTTTAGCCTCTTTCTCACTAGGTCTCTTAGGCTAGTTGACTACCTATAGGGTAGTACATCATGAAATATATAAGATATGAGTATTAAATCACTTTATTCACTTAATAGACCCTAATACACACTAGATTACAAATTTTTAGGAATTTTTAAGGGTTGAATCTCTTCCTATGGTCAAAACCCTAAAATTCAAGGTTTGTAACAACTGTATAGGTTGAGACTAAAAATAATTGCATTTAATGTCCAAAAAAGACTTTCAAGATGATATAATTATTGGATTAGGTCTATCTAACATTCTTAAAACTTTTTCCTTCGATAAGCAAGTTATCACAACCCTTAGGCATTTGCAAACAAGAAATCTCAGTCATTTAACATTGTATTCTGTATGTTAGAAATAGGGGTATGCAGGGTCTCTAAGTTTTTCAAAATCAAAGGACTCTATAACCAAAAATAATTTTATTACCACATTCCTATAACCATTTAAAACCTTTCTCTATCACTTTTTGAATCAAAGACAAGATTCAATATAAAGATTACAATATACAGAATTCTGAGTTTAGGATTGTGGACTTTCAATGGGAAAGAACTATGATCAAAGTGAAACTTACAAAATCTTGTCCATCTATATGTTATAAAAATATTAATATAACTCTTCATCTGTATTTAATCTCCACATTATACAAAGAACTCAAGAGAAGTAAATATTGAATACTCATACTCTTCACCATCTACTTCGAATGGAATGTGAGGTTACAAAACCAAAATTGACTATTAACCTAAAACATGGTATAGAATGGGTTTATTTATTCTATATTTAAATAGGTCAATATGTCAATTACTCAATGACACCTAATAGGTCAATAGGTAAATAGGTCAAAGTTGTCAAAGTTGTAAAAATTATCAAAGTTGTCAAAATTGTCAAAGCTGTCAAAATTATCAAAGTTGTCAAAATTTTCAAAGTTTTAAATAAGTCAATAGGTCAATAAATCAATTACTCATTAATTTTCTAGGTCTCTATTTTAACTTGTCAAAGTTGTCAAAGTTCAAATTGTGGTTCCATAACTCTAATTCCGATGCTTCTTAGGTGAAAAATGACACTACCAACACATCCATGGGGGTGGATAATGTATATGACTAGGTTATTTTCCTCCTTTTAGACCTGATAAAAAAACCCACCACTCATTCCGACCTCAAAAACACCCTTCCCAATACAAGAAAAATGCATTTTTCAAGCCTAAGTTTAAACATGCATAAAATAAACACTATAAGTCATTTCCATGAACCATCAGATCCCTCAAGTACCTAATTAAGCCATATAATTTCACCTTAGAAAACCTGGGTGGAAGATTCGATATCAATTCATTAGACAAGTTGTAGTGATGGGTCCAAAAATGCAAGTTTTTATCAGTGAACAAATAACTTCTCAAGATCCAACTGGCATTTCTCCCTCTAGGACCTCCAACTATGAATATATCACTTTGAATACATATAGCTAGGTAAATTACATGTTATTTTTCCATCACAACATTCTAATCCACTCAGAAGTGCATTTTCACTACCATTCTGGAGAGCGAAAACACTGACAACAAATGTTGTCAAGGTTTAAGTTATGGTTACATAACTCTAGTTCGAATGCTTCCTAGGTGAAAAAGGACACTACCACAACATTTGGGGTGTGTATAATGTTTAAAATATGGTATTGGCCTCTGATCAAACTTGGTCAACAAACCCACCACCCATTTTGGCCTCAAGAACACCCTTCACAATAGAAGAAAAATGTAATTTTTAAGCCTAAATTCAAACATGCATAAAATAAAAAATGTATGTCATTTCGATGAACCATAAAATCCATAATTGAAATCCTTAATCCCTATAATCTCACCCTATATCAATCGAGTGGAAGTTTTGAGATCAATTCATTAGATAATTTATAGTGATGGGTCCAAAAATGGAAGTTTTTGTCAGTGAACAAGCAACTTCTTGAGCTCCAACGGGTATTTCTACCTTTGGGACCTCCACCTATAAATATATCACTTTTATCACATCCATATATGAAAATTACATGTTATTATGCCACCATAATTTTCAAATCCACTCGAAAGTGCATTTTCACTACCGTTCGGGAGAGCGAAAACACTGACAACAAATATTGTCAAAGTTCAAGTTGTGGTTGAAAAACTCTAGTTTTGATGCTTCTTAGGTGAAAAATGACACCAAAAACATATACAAGGGGGTAGATAATGTCTAATACCAAGTTGTTTTCCTCCCATCAGGTTCGATCGACAAACCCATCACCCATTCTGGCCTCAAGAATGCCCTTCCCAATACAAGAAAAATGCAATTTTTTAGCCTAAGTTCAAACACATATAAAACAAAAACTATAAGTAATTTATGTGAACCATAAGATCCATCACGTACCTCCTTAATCTCTCTAATCACACTCTAGATAAAACATGCATAAAACCTAAGATTTTCTTAGCTTCAAGAATATAGAATTCTTTACTGGCAGTGCCAACCATGTGAAGGTGGAAGCTTATATGACACCACTAGCCTACAAAAAATCATTAGTAAGTAATTAAAAATAAAATCTATATATGTACTACCTAGAAAATAAAAAAAAATTGGTAAAATTGATTACATCTACATTTTAAAATTCAACATATCTCCATATTTCAATCCAATAAACCACTAGGATTTGCTCTAACCTTGATAGTATCAAGAATAGCTTCATGATCTGACTCTTAGACTTTCCATAGTTTCTTGTTTACTGGTCTCCCATGTTATTTTTGTAATTTAATATTCATTTCAAGAATCAAATTTGAATAATTCAGCATCTTCCTATGCATTTCAAACTCTTCAAAAACCATTGATCTAAATTTTTTATAGGATATCATCGAAACCAAGTTCTAGTGACTACCCACTGACCTAGTGGGATAGTCAATGTTTTCTCTATCTGTAATTGGGGAAGTTAATATTTATTTATCTCTACACACTGACACAATTAGTAATCAATGCTTTATTCATTATCCTCATCTACAATAACTACAAAAACATGCATTGTACATCACAAAAAATCATTTTAAGTGACAATATGAAGATATATAAATAATGAGAATAAATTGTCATGATGAAAGAAATCTACCTAGTTACACTAGATCATATACATGGTCAAATTCATATGATGATGTCATATCTATAAGTTTCAATATTATTAGAACCTAATTTATTAGAATTATAGGTTTGGAACTCTGATCATCCACCCACTCTTGTGACTCACACTCATTCTAAACAGAGTCCACACATGCAAAATAGAAACATGCCAAGTGTTCTTCCTCTGTTAACCAAAAATATCTATGAATATTAGAATTTGGTTGATCACCATGACACATGTTCTCATTACACCATTCAACCATAGTTTTTGCATCTGTCAAATGAACACCCTCTTTAAATTTCAACTCCTCCCTTGCAATAGATCTTTTTACACATGGTCTAACACCATCATACTCCCATTTTCCATGGCCAACCTTAGTAAAAATCCAAATGTGTTCTACACCTATGGTAATATGCATCTTTCTCAACCAATAAAACATCCATGTATTTTTTAATTGCAATGTGCAATTGTCTGACCAAATGTAATGTTGATTGAAAGTAATGTTCCTCTAACTCAACTGTTCATAGAACTTTTGCAAACAACCTTGCACATACTCTGAACAATGTGATTTGTCATCATTGATATATAAATGGCACTCCCTTAATATTTTTTATTTTTGCTTTGTACTATCAGGTGCATGCATGAATGCTATATACATGAATATGGAAACTTGTGATGAGTTGTAATACTGTGATTAAACTTCCATTTAGGGTTTGAATGTGTAATTATCTACAAAATCAACTACTAAAATAATGGAACCAAGTGGGAATGTATCTTTTCATATATTGAAATGTTCATCCAACCATCTATCCCTGTGTGTGCATGCCTTGCATAGTTATAAACAATATTCTCCCTAAATTTGACCAAAAATATGAAACAGATATCTTTTTATAAAAAAGCTCATACCTTTTAGATTCTTTGTCATCTTTTACTTGATAATTCACTAATTTATTTTTGCTCAAACCAACTAATTCATGTCCAACACAATTATAATCTCCTCATGGATACATTTTTTTAAATTTGGCAATCCACCACAAATTTTGTAATTTCCATTTAAACATGATTTGTTCTAAAATATTACCCATCCGGTCTTTTGTAGAAGAGAGTTGGAATAAATTCCCTAGTTAATTTTGGTGGCAATTCAATGCAATAGTCCTACAAAATTTTAGTATGCAAAGTACAATGAATATGGCAAAAAACATCATAGTGCATTGAAAATTCAACATCTTGCCTATAACAACAAGTGATGCATGTGTGATTTATTTTAGCATAAAAAGGTTTTGCCATCTCAAAATATCTTTATCAAATAAAAATTTGTGGATGTTTCTACAAAAATTTAGATTACAATTGTGTTTGAGTCATATCTAATAAATGTTTTGGATATGATTCACGGTTACAAAAACCAACTCTTATTTTCATAACATCTCTTGC
Source organism: Torreya grandis (assembly GCA_037957365.1). Lineage (NCBI taxonomy): Eukaryota > Viridiplantae > Streptophyta > Pinopsida > Cupressales > Taxaceae > Torreya > Torreya grandis. Next base: position 1,285,803 of record JARHVA010000213.1, read on the forward strand.
ATTAGGAGAAACTCTTGTATTGTCTTTCCAAAATTGAGGAAGTAACTCTTTGAGAGTATCATATAGAGCCTTGTCCTTTTGTGAAAGTCTACCAGAGAATGCCTAAAACTCATTGGTATTATATTCATTAAGTTTTTCATGTTTTTCAATTGCTTTCCTTATTGTTTTTATATTTATATTAAGTGTTCGGCTTGTTTTTGAAACCATTAATTTTTTCATTGTTATGTCACGACATAAGTTATAAGTATATGTCAAGCAACATTACAATCTTTGGTGCATGGTTTTGGGCCTAAAGTATGATATGCATCACATAGATTTTCAACGATTTCATTGTTTTCATCATACATGTTAGATGTTCTTAGTCTTGATCTGTACATGATAGGTCTCATCTCAATCAATTTTATCAATGAAAAAAATAATTGACATCTTTGACCATCATACTACAAATTATGAAAGAAAATACCCCATATTGTTGACCCAGTATTCTTGAATGGTGATCAGACATTTTGTTATGCATTAGTTTTAAAATATTTTCATCAACTTCAATTAAGTACTTTTATTTTGTATGCACAATTATTGGAGGTGTTGGTAATGGTGGAATTTGTTGAGAGGGTGTTTCAAAACCATTAGTACTTTCATTGTTTAGAGGTAGGATGTCATTAATTTCTTCATTGTTAATTTCTTCATTATATGTTTCCATAAATTTTTGTTGATGTTTAATTTCATCATTATTTTTTTCCATCAAATTTTATTCATTTATGGGGGGTGAAGCATCATATATAGACTCATCATCAACAAAATCAAAAACTTGGAACTTTGAATGTGAACTTCCAACATTAACTAATTCATTATTTTCAATTTCATTATTATTTATTTCATCATGGTCAATTTAATTATTATTCATTTTATTATGGTCAACTTCAACATTATTTAATTGATTATAATAAATTTCATCATTGCTTAATTCATTATCGTCAATTGGCTCATTTTCTATGATATTTGGTTCATTAATATTAGTGTTTGTACTTTGTTTACCATGAACTTTTTTCATTAGTAGCCTGTGTTTCTCTTTGAAATATTATAATTCCTTGGGTATTTTGTTCTTCAATAATTTATTATTCCTCTTTGAATGTGATTTGAAACCCATCAAAAGGGATAATTGACAACATTTCAAAGGTAGGGTCAAGTACATAGGTACACAAATCTCGCATAAGTATGTAGAGAATGTGTGTGGGGATAATTTTTTTAATTTGGGCTAAAAATAGTCATTGATAATTAAGCTTATCACTAAAATAATAAAAATGTGATCGCATTATATAGCATGATCATATTATTAAATAACACAATCATGTTATGTTTTCTACAAGGTCCTAACACATCCAACCCATTGAGAAGTTGATATCGATAATAAAATGATCATGATATTGAATAACACGATCACGTTATTATTAATATAAGCTATGGGGTTGGTAATTGGAAATGAGGATCGAGTGTTACCTATGTTAATAATAATGTGATCATGTTATTAAATAACGTGATCACGTTATATTTAATGTAGATAAGGGATTATGGATTGGGGATTAAGGCAAATTAGGACATAGGTTTTAGGGATTACAATTTATGTTTTAAGAATTAGGGATTACCATTAAGGTCCAAAGTGAAGGTGCACGGCCACTAGGAACTTTCCCCTAGAATGGCTTAGCTTTATAGATACTCGCATCACTCCATGTGTTAAAATCCACAGTTTTGAATTGACATTATGATGGAAGGGAAATGGCTCCTCATAAATTGAAATGACATGTACATTTAATAAAGTAGTAGGTAGCACCATTTTATGACATACATGACAATAAAATGTTTTTGGGCATGTTTCCAAAAGTGCATTAAATGCCATGGTATTACTTCTTAGGTCATTTTTTTCTTCTCCTAATACTTGGAGAAAGAAGCTTTGAGCATGTCAAAGCCCCAAAAAATAATAAGTCATTAATAATAAGATGTGTTTTTGGGTTTTCATTATACACTGGATGTCATCATGTAGATTGAGTGAATTAGTTAAATGGGGCAATCAATCATGTGTTTTAGTCTAGAAATGATGTTAATTTGGGCTAAAATGACTGGTTCAAGGTTTAAAGAGTTTCTATTTATGGTTTAGAGTTTAGGGATTAAGATATTTAAGGATTAAGGTTTAAGGTATAGGTTTTAGGGTATATTTATACAATTGTGTAGGCAATTAGGGAAAAATTGGGAGCCTTGAACCTATATTTGTGATTAAAGAACGTGAATTTGGGATCAATTATCCCGCACATCATCGTAGATTGAGCCTACAAAGTCAATTATGGTAATGAGTGATGTAATTTTATCCAAGTTCATCCTTGTGAACCTAATTCTTACTATATATATATAAAGTATGTTAATTGGGGATAAATTCATTAGTTTAGGGTTTATAATTTAAAAGGTTTAGAGTTTAATTTAAATGGTACAGGGTTTGGGTTTAAAGTTAAATGGTACAAGGTAACTTAGGGTTTAATATATTGGATATGGGGTCCAATCAATAAGATAATTAAAGAACATTTGAACTTATTGTGACATGTATTTATGACTTTATTAGCTTCATGTTTGTATTTCTGATAAAAGTAGGGTTAATTATGCAAAATACATGTTGCATACATGTTATACAATTTATTGAGAAATAAATTTGGTTTAGGGGCTCAATTTTTCCAAGATAATGTAGGGAATTATACAAATTGGTCATAATTGGATCAATTCATGATAGAAGATCAATCTTTTGATTTTTCCCCAAATCATATCTTTCTATTGAAGACCCTCAAATTGGCCTCAAATGCCTACTTGATTAAAATAATAAACTAGCTCTCCTCCTCTTTGGTTAATTAGGTTGAACGAGCTTGAAATAACCCTAATTTACTAAACAGACACACATCTAGATTGGTACTCCAAAGGCTTTAGCCATAGGTTTGAAAAGTGCATAAATTATGACATCTCATGATAAAATTAGCTATATCTTAAGGCTTGTATGTTTGTGGCATATAGTGGGCATTAGTGCATATGGATTACAATTTAAATGTTTTTGGGATCATTAGGGATTAGGGCATAGGGTTTAGGTTTAATAACTTTTATATTAATGTCTAATCACTAGATACACCATGTGTTCAAACCAAATTCTTACTACAAAGGATGTTAATTGGGACTAAATTGAAGATGGTAAATGGTTTACAATTTAGGGTATATCATTTAGGGTTTATGGTTTACGGCTTATAGGTTTTAACGTATATACATGGTTAAGGGTACACATGGTCAATCACAAAGATAATTGAAGACAATTTGAATCACTTAGATCCATTTGCGACTATAGAATGTGTTCTTGGGTTGTTATTATACCATGGATGTCATGTCATGTAGATTGAGTGAATTAGTCAAATGGGTCAATCAGTCATGTGATTTAGGCCAAATTGAGCACTGTGAACTTAATTCTTAGTCTAAATGATGTTAATTTGGGCTGAAATGATTGGTTCAAGGTTTAAAGAGTTTATATCTATATTAAATAGAGTTTAGGGATTATGAACTTCAAGTATTAGTGCTTAGGCTATAGTTTTAATGTATATAAGGTATAATCATTATGGTGATTTGGGTAAATTTGAGCTCCTTGAATGTATATATATGAGTAAAGAATGTGAATTCGGGATCAATTATCCCCCAGATAATCATATATTGAGCCTATGAAGTCAATTATGGTAATGACTAATACAATTTTAACCAATTTCATCCCTATGAACCTATTTCTTACTATATATAAAGGATGTTAATTGGGGCTAAATTGATCCCAGGGGCCTACTCAGCCTCATTGTAAGGAATTTCATCCATATGATATCAACTAGGGATCCAAGTGCTCACCATAATAAAAAAATAAGTATTTTTTGAATTTGGTATGCAATTCGGTCCAAAGGAGTCATGTGCAAGGAATTACATTCATATATAATGGAAATTGGGGCTTACTTGGCCCTAATTGCATACCATATTGAACTGATTGAGTATTTGGTTCTAAATGATACATAATTAGGGCCAATCAAGGCTTGACCAAGGTATTATGTCAACATAATTTTAATTAGGGCCCTAATTACGCATCTTATTCAAATAATTGAGTGTTATAATGAATCTGATATGAAATCATGACCAATTAAACCCACCATAAGTAATTATAGATTGATCTTTAATAATAATCAAGTTTTTGATTGTGCAACATATTCAATTTAAATAATATTTGGTTCAATATGATCTATGAAATTTAGTCCAAATAAGCCTTGTGTAAGAAATTTCATCCTTCTAATTTGAATAGGAGGATTTTTTGGTCTCAAATACATAACATATTAAATCAACCAAGTATTTAGTTCAATTGAATATGCAATTATGGCCAACCAAGGCTCATACAAGTAACTTAATACATATAATGTCAATTACAACTTGCCTTGATTGTAAACTATATCCAGCTAATCATGCATTTGGTTTTATCTTATATACATAATTTGGGCCAACTGAGCCCCATAAAAGTAATTTTGTCCATAATGTTCCAATTAGGTTCCATTAGTCTTGATTGCATACCATATTGAACCAATTGAGTATTTAGGTTCAATATGATATGCAATTGGGGCCACTCAATCCCCAAGTAAGGAATTACATCCATATAATGTGATTTAGGGCTTTAATTACATCATGTTAAATCAACTGATATTTTTTTTCAATAGTATACAAAATTGAGGACAACTAAGTCCTATGTAATTAACTGCTTCCACCTAGAATATCAATTAAGGCATTTTTCACCCCATGCAATGAATTGTGTCCATCTAATTTGTCCATTATGAATATTTTCCCTAATTTCACATCATATTTAACTAATCAAGTATTTTATTTAGTATAATAGTTAAAATTAAGAGTAATTGGTCCCTATGAAATGAATTCCTTCAATATAATGTCAATTAGGGATTTGATAGCATAGGTCATATTAGAAAACAATCTTAATCTGAAACCAATATTTGATCTTAAGACTACTAGGCCTAATGGATCCTATTCAAGTTTTAAGATGTTGAGAATATGTAATGCAATCACGTTAATAACATAGTTAATAACATGATCACATTATTAACATGATCATGGTATTTGAATTAGAATTCAATTTTTATGCCTTTTGGCTTGGGAATGGCTTGGATTCCTGAGCCAAAATCTTAGAGTGTCAATGTACAATTGAGTTTTGAAAGGTATGAAAATAAACAACAAATTTCAACTTTGATTGCCAAATACACTAAGAATTTCAATGTGAAAATTTAAAAACTTGATACTATCATGATGAGTATGCTCTCCTCTTTCCAAAAATATGATTCTTATATTTTTTTGGACTAATTTAAGGTTTCAAACTATATTTATTTCTAACTATGCCTTTTTAAGGTCACTACATGAAGCAAACATGCATGCCTATACATGTTCATGTAATTTATGTTTCGTTAATCCAAGTGAAAAATAAATTATATGGTGACATAATATGCTTAGTTCTACACACATTCAAAAAAAAATCATTTTCATTTTTTTGGAGGTAGTTAGGCCTGATTCACAGATGACTATCCATTTATTTGTCAATTTTTAGGAATTATTTACTTGTAAAATTCATAAAAAAAAGTATTCATTGAAAATATACAAAAAAATATAGGTGATGTGCTACAAGATTTTATTTAAATTTCCCCCAAAGGGTTTCAAATAATATTGAACTCTGATAAAACAATGGTGCATGTCACAACCGTGTATCTACTATGTTTTCTAAAAAAATGGAGTTCTTCAAATTTTAGACTTTTGACCTAGTTATACTCAACAATTTTTGAAAAAAATTAGTGTTTTGGAATCTATGCTTGAAATGATACATTTCATATTTTTACACCATCTTCAAATTTGGAGTGTAGATATCTCAAATTATATACAGAAATTCAAATTTTTGAAATTTCAAAAAAATCATGTCCACGGGTAGGCCACTTTTTATCCCCTAACTTTATGCACTTACCCCCTGCAAAGGTCACCAAAAATGTTTATATTTTTGTTTTAAAATCCTCAAAATAACCTATCTCATAGAAGAGACCTATAAAATTTTCTAAGTAAAAGCTTCAGAATGGCCTAAGTACCTTTTTTCAAGACCCAAGCAGGAACCAAAGATTTAGGTACACATTACAACTGCAAAGTTGAAAAATAAACTTAAACCTCTACTTTTTACTCACTAAGTAACAAGTGAAATTAGGATATTTCTATGCACTTTTCAACTTTTCAAAGTTATAAAGTGCACTTATATCTCTGCTTTCCCACTTATCGAGTCTCAAGTGGAGACCAAAATTTGGATTACACTTTAAAACTTTGTAAAGTTACAAAGTGTGATGTAGACTCCACTTCTTGCTTTTCATCAAGAACTAAGTAGGAATCAAAATTCCCACTCCACTTTGCAACATTGCAAATTTGTAAAGTGTAATCCGAATTCCACTCCCCGCTTCCCAAAAATCTCTGCATCCACAACCCCTCAACAACAAGTAGAAAGCAAATATTGAAGAACATATTACAAATTTACATGTATGCAGAGGTTTCCTAGATTTATGACTACCAAGACAAGTAGGAAATGGAAAATTATAAACATAATGTAAGTTTCAAACTTGTAAGGCGACTCTAGAAACTTGCATTTTTGCATATTAACCCATATACCACCATTATTGGCAGGCTTGGAATTAATTAAGGGTTTTTATATATATTTTAGGTTTTTACATCATTTTTAAACATTACAAACTGCATCTCTATTTCCTAGTGATGTCATGAATAGAGCCTATTCACCTCCAAGATGAGCGATGCTACAAACTAGAGTTTCGTTACTAATGAATGAACACCATATCTATCACTTACAAAAACCTACACATTTTCCTTCAGTCTATTCTATATCATTGACCACTATTGTTCTTTTTCTACAAATCTTAGGTGTTTTCCCTTGCCATACTTAAGGATTTTTCTCTGAAATTATTAAAAGCATCATCATTTGACCTTATATTGCTCGTAAATTTCCAATTTTTTACATTCACATGTTAATATCTTATTGCAATTTGTCTAGATTCTTTTTGTAATTACCTTAGGTTTTTTATGAAAAAATTTCATTGATTCTGATTCCTCCCCCTTGATTTTGGTTCAAAAATTTAGGAATATTCCCAAATCTTCACTTATTCCTAAGCTTAGACCTAGATGAAGATCACAATTATCTTCTCAAAATGAACCTCCATCAGAGATTTTGATTATAAAAACACCTAAAATTCTCATTTAGATCTAGGTGGAGATCCCTCTTGCTTTCTCACCCTGAGTTTCCACATGGAGATCTGACTTGCAAATACAAACTGTATTCTATCCAGACCTTTGATCAGAGTTTTTAACTATGAATTACACCCCAAAACCTTGATAGATATTTAATCAGACTTTGAAAGTGATTTTGTAAGTTAAAATCCCATTGTGCACTATGTTGGGTTTTACAGATGTTATTACGTACCATATTCCCATTAGAGCAGAACCCATGTAGAAGCATAATGATACTCCAAGTTAAAAGTAAGAAAATTACCAGCAATTGCAAACCCAAAGATTGACTAGCTCTGTAATTGGTTCCCTCACACATTTTCTTAGTGTATATGTCTAGGAAAGAGATGAAGTTCAAATCAAAGGGACTTGGTGTCCCTTCCATCTTGGATTCTAAACATTAATGATATAACTAACACTCACCTAGGCCACACAGAGCTATCCAACTTTTGGACTAAGATCAATTCAGAATTAAAAAATGACTAGATTCAAAGCATATATCATAGTGGTTTACCTCAGGCTAAAACCTTTCTACTCTTAGTGTAAATATCCAAACTTGTGATCACTATGGCCAAACATTATGATGCAGAGAAAAGAGACAGTGAATGCTAAGGGGGATGTTTTTTTGAAACTAGATCCAGATTATATTGGCACTATGTTTTTAATCTCAGAGTTTGAAAGTTATACAGATATTAATTTTGACTCCTCCAATAAATTATACTAGGACAACACCTCATCTTCTACATGGATTATAAACAAACAGTGGTTGAAGACCCCTAAAGCTTCAGCCTCAAGACTGCCTAAGACCTTGTCTAGGATAGAATTCAAAGATGAAGTAGGGGACATCATTGCACTCTTACATAGAGTAACAAGAAGCCAAAATGCAAAGAACTACCAATATTGGATATATAAGTATATCTAGGTAATCCAACAGAATAAAAAACACATTCATTAGGCTCAATTAATTAGTGACTCCATTCATAGACAATTGGTAGAGGTTTAATCTACTAGTAAATTCTACATGACCTCTTACCTCATCTATGCTTTGGCAAAAGGGAGGGAATTCCCAAAGTTAAATACAGTGCCATATCAGGTTAACAGAGTTTATAATTACTATCTTGATCTCACTTTTGATTGAAATAAACAATAATTTAGGAAAGTTAATGATGCCTTTATTTACTATATCATAACTATGTTCGAATAAGAAATAGGAAAAAGAAGGTTTTTTGATGCCACAATGATGAATATTGTAAATTGATGATCATACTTCATTTAGTTCCCCACATTTTCCTATATCAAAGTTGGTGGTTTTAGTGGATGTCCTTACACGCTTCCCAGATATGTTAGTGATAAGTGGGCCCTAATGGAACTTGTATGACAAGGTAAAGATAAAAAAATAGAGTTTGAACATCACATACATGTTTAATAAGGAAAAGGATAAAGGGGTAGAGGTAAAAACAATAGAGGGTTTCAGTATTGGTACCCAAGCATATCAGGCAGTGGGACTAGTAATCTCACATAAAGGGAAGCAAAAATAGAATTAAAAAAGGGCCACTTACAAAACCCAAGTTCTAGTAACCCATCCACTTGACCAGGTACTACCAATTTCTACAATGAACTCAACTACTATAACCTCTCTTCTTATTTATACCATCCAACCTATGTACGTAACAACTCCCCCATCTAGCTCACTAATACAAGTGATCCCCTTGTTAGTATCCAATCAATATAGTTGGTTATCCCAACTCCATCCTCACCTCCCTCTTCCACAATCAATTTCACCTCATCCCATATATATACTATTGCCCCATTGATCACCAACACTACCCAACAATACATGGCTACTAACTTATTTATTATGACTGCAACCCCACTATCTACCAAAACCATTAGGTTGGTAATAATTCCATCTTCATCTTCCATCACACTAACCACTACTTTTACCATGGCCACTCCAACCACATTGCTAGATTATTTTTCTTCCTTCAAAACCATCCTTCCATAGGTTACCTTCTTACCCATCCAAGTATCCTTGCCTTCTCCCACTCTCACTTTGACCCATAATCCCACCAAGGAGGTGGAGATAGAGAATCCCACTAACACAAATGTGGCTAGTCAACCCACCAATGGGGTATAAATAGACAAATCATCAATCAAAGACTCAATGCTAATGTCAGTGGTAGATATAAAACTTGTTATAGTAACTACTAGTGTGGCAGCTTCAATCGTAAATTCACAGGTAATAGTGGCCATTGGGACAACATAGGATTCATAGGTAGCCACTCCTAGTTGGCTTACACAATCAGTGTCTAATAAGAGGAAGCAAATAATATCTCCTAACACCCTAAATTTTGGTCTATTGAAAGCATCTAAATAACCAAAGAGAGGTCACAAGACTATTTCCAGAGTCTCTTATGATGTAACAGGGGAGAAGTATGTAGAGATAGCAGTTCCCCAACCTAACAAATAGAAAGAAAATTTAGCAGTGGGGGATTATTAGGTATCCATGGTACAAATTGGTCTCCTAATGAGAGAAGGATTGAAACACGATGTCCAAACAATTATAAGTTCTCTCTTCTAGAAAATGGATAGTGACAAGGTCACCAAGGATGAGTTGAAGAACAAGGTAGAGCAGCTGACGACTACCTTGAGGAAGGTCATAGACCCAACACATCCACTTGAACCAACCTATCCAAATAAATCTCCCCCTTAATTCCCTAATGAAAATACATTTGCTAGAATGACAAAGATTAAAACAATGGGTAGAGCTACAAAAAACTAAGTCAAAGAACTAGTTGCCAAAGGGAACAAGGTGATAAGGTTGGCAATGGATTATTACAAAACACTGAAGGATGAGCTTGTAACTTTGAAATTATAAATAAATAAATATGAGGAATAATTTGAAAGGCTAAATATCTACCCTCCCAAGTTATAGGCCATTCAACAAATAAAGAGCAACATTCTCATATCTAAAAAAATACTCAAAAATCCTTTAGAGCACGATGAATTGGAGAGGGCAGCCAAGTTCAGGGTGATAATACTTAATGAAATTATTGATAAGGCCAAAACACAAGTGAGAAGGACACCGATGTAATGTACGACATCAAAGATTCAATTTGTAAATTATCATGTGAGGCAATAGATTACCAAGGTGAGCCTTTTCCTGTTCAGGTTATCTAGGATAAATTTAATGAGGTGATTAAGAGGGAGTCAGAACATGACACAATTTTTATTCCATCCACTGGTTTGTCAAGTACCATAATACACTTGATCAGATGGGCAAATATATCCAAATCTATATAGCTTCTTCTAGATAATTATTTGAGGTAATGGTAGAATGTGACATTATTAATGTTTAAACAATTGGCCCCGATGTAGAGCACCTACAAGATATCTTCGACACTTACATCAAGAAGATAAAAGAAAAAAAGGAAAAGGAATCCTTTGATGTCACTATCATTGATTAATTATTTAATTATTTATGAATAATTCATTTTGTAAATTACAAATTTTGTAAGCTATGTTGAAAAGTTGTAAAGTTACAAGTTGTAAATCACAACTGTCATTTTGACAGCTCTTAGCTTTTAGTTGAAAAATTGTTACTTGTAATTTTTTATTATCATTTCGTCAAGTTTAAGTTGAAAAAGTGCAACTTGTATTATGCATTGTTCTTTTTGACAAGTTGAATGACTTAAAAGTTGTAAAAGCTCACATTGTAATTTTCACATCCCTTTTTGTAAAGTGAATTATAAGTTACAAATTCTCAACTACGATTTACAAGTTAATTTTTGCAAGTTATGTTTTAAAACAAATATTAAAAAAATATTTCAACTTTGTTAAATGATTGACCAAGTGATGAAGTTTCATTTTGGCACCCCATTTCTTGGTGAGAGACTTATTCAACTGATCTCAAGAAGAGATGGTTCAAATGAGAGACTCAAACAAAAAATTTCTCCTTATTCAAAATTTAGCAAAGTGCCCATCTGCTTGCAGAGTCCTCTTCTTCCTTCTACTCCACCAAATATGCCTCTTCAAGCTGAAAATAAGGAAATTTGTATGAGCACTCCCTTATTTCCTGCTTCAAGAGTAAGTGTAAAAGTTTTGTACTTCCTCTCTCAATAGAATAAGTGTTGTGTATAAACATGGGTATCATACGTATCCCATAGATATTTTTGCTGAGAGATAAATTTTTATGTTTTTGATAAGTTCATCTACATTTTGTAACCTGAATAATATCAATATACTAAAGTTTTGTCTTCCTTATTTTGTGTCATCCTTGTGTATGCATGATTTTTTTTTTACATTTGTGAATGATATAAGTCTTATTTCAATCATATAGGATCATTTGTGGTATTTATCTTTCCCTTTTGAAATATTTTTTAGGAAAAATTGAGAACTTTGTTCTTTATTTGAGAAAATGTCCAATATTACCTTTGATTTCATATTCATGTAAGATTGTGTTTCAAGAAATTTTAGTATATTACTATTCAAGTTGTGTTCGATCAAATCAATCAATGATTTCCACTAAAACACTTTGGTGCATCACCATTTTCAGTTTTAAAAATCCTTCAAAAATCTTTTCCTTACAAATAAAACCCCAGTTAGGAGCAAAATCACAAAGAAATTGTAGTTAGAAGTGAACTAGTCATTTATCAAATGCACCAAGCTTAGTTTAATGAAGTCGAACGAATAAAGTCCCATAACTTATAGGTTATCCCATTGTGTCGATAGATTCCTATGTACTTTAAATCCTATAAAAGATAGCGGATGCAAAATCTAATTGTTAACAATGAAGAAGATGGAACAAATGCAACAAATAATTATTATTGAAGGTGAAGAGGTAGAAAATACAAAAGGTGTTGAATGTGAAGCAACAATAAATGATGAATGTTCCAACTAAGAAATTCATGCTACTCATAGTAAAATAAGTGAAAACATTTCAAGATGCATTGAATGTCTCTGATGATGAAATAGACACAACATTTAGTTTCAACTAAGATGATTTAAGTCTACCTACATAAGTAAGCCCAAGAAAATGGCTAAAGGAGGTAACAAAAAATCTTGGCCTTAATTGTGAATTACTGAAAATAGATGTGTTTATGTCAATGCCATCATTGTTTCCTTCTATCACCATGAGATAGTTCATAACTATGCAATAGGTAGAAAATGAAGCATAGAAGATGAACAAATTGATTTGGATGTTGATGAGGAAATAGTATAAAATTTTATCCAAGATATAGATTACAAGTAACCAAAAATTAATGAACAAAAAATTTTGATATCATAATTTATGAAATTACCAACAAAAGGGTTGAAAATAAATCATGAAATAATGCATTCAGGTTGAGTAGATAATCGCAAATACTCACATCAGAGGACTATACGTAATGTTTATAGAATAATTCCCTCAATAAAGAGATTAAATAATTTAAGGAAAGGAATAAATAACAAGCTAATGAGAGGAAAGCCTTTACACAGGTTGAGAGGTAAAGAAGGGAACAACAAAAACTTCAAAATGAAATCAAAAGGAAAAAGAAGGAAGAAGAGAAGATACAACAAAGGTAGGAAAATAAGTTAAAAAAGGAGCATGCTAGAAGGGATATGGAATTCAAGAAGGTCAAAAAATAATTGAAGAGGTGAAGACGTCTAAGTAGTGATCTACTCAAACACAATCACATACTAAAAGACATGAAAAACATTTTGTCCCCAATTGGTTCATGTGGGATCCCTCCTCTTAATTTTGTTAACATGGAAATAAATCCCACCACGGATCAATTGAAACTCCACTTTATATACCTTCCTCTTAATTCTGTTAACATGGCAACAAATCCTACTAAGGACCAACTGAAACTCAACTTTATCTAAATATAGGGAATGAAGGGCATAACTCAATTTCCCACCTTGTATGGTGTAAGTTTTGTTTTACCTTAAATAAATCCATTTTATTTTATAGGTATTGATACAAGTCAAGTACATTAAATAATTATTATGTTTCATTATATAAATTACACAACATCTAATGTAATGAAAGATATTAAGTTATTTTCTAATGAAATGTAATGGTTATATATTATATTAATTTTGATTATGTAATGTAATGAAATTTACTTGTTATATACAATTCAATATGGAAATGGATCATAAGATTAATGAAATTTAAAAATAACTTCACCTAAAAGTGAGTTTTCCAGTATTCTTCTCCACTCTTTACTTTTAAATCTATCCTCATTACCCACAAAAAACAAACATCAATAACACAGGTAAAAAATACAAGAAATAAAAGTTAAACATTATAAACTTAACAAAAAAATAACTATAAGAGCATTACAAAATTTGCAAACATTATTTGTGTTAAGAGACAAAATGTAATCAATGTAAGAGCATTAAAAGCTTCACAAACATATATTGTGTTAAGAAACACAAGGCAAAAAAATGTAAAAGTAGTAAAATATTTGTAAACATAAAAAGTGTCAAAAAATACAATGTTTGTAATTTTTTTGTAAATATTATAACTTTGAGTAGCCCAATAAACATTCATCCTTTACAACAATTCAAATTATATAAAAAACAATAATGCATGAATATAGTATCTAAAAATAGAATGGAAAACATATCAATAATATGTATGGCAAATCATAGTTGTAACATTGAAAATATGAATGAATATGACAATAATATATCAATAACATAACAACATGAATTCACAAAATGATTTGAATTGATACTTTTGACTAAACATTTACTAGTATGTGAATAAAAATCTTAATTTTAATACAAAGCTAATAATATTTACTGGTTATGAATGAAAATCTTCAAGGCTTCCTTCCACAAACTAGTATATGGCACTTTGTTGCATATTAATGACCCATATTAACTTCACATCATTCTTCAATTCATAAATTTTTCAAACAATAGGAAACTATATTGTATGTCACTTAACATTTACATGTATGTGAATGAAAACCTTAATGTTGATACAAATACAATAAAATTTACTGGTATGTAAATGCAAACCTAATTTTTTATACAAATACAATAAAAATTACTAGTATCTAAATGAAAACCTTTAAGGCTTCAATGCACATACCATTAAATATTGAGTCTTCCATCTCAAGTTCAAATTATTTCCATCCAAATATGGATTTGTGTATATAACAATAAATATTTAGTCTTTCCATCCCAAGTTCAAATCCTTTTATCCAAACAAGCATTTCTATGTGGAAAAGTTTAGTGGGTACTTGTAGAATCCATGAAAAGTTCGATGAAGTAATATAGAAATGTATTGCATATATAAATAACATAAAAACATGAATGGAAAACATATTAACCAAAGTTATGGCAAAGAATATTTTTAATTTTAAAAATGTGAATGAACAACACAACATGAGTTTAGAGGAACATATCAATAACAAAAAATAAGAATTAACAAAAAGTTTTGATTTGATACATCTGAGTCACATTTACTAGAATCTGAATGAAAGTATAAATTTTGATACAAAAATAATAACGTTTACTTGTATGTGAATGAAAACCTTCAAGGTTTCCATCCACATAGTTGTAAATGTTTAGTAAAACATTAAACATTTGTTGGTTGTTTAAGGTAGGTAACGTTTCATTATTCTAACATGTCAAAGATACAATCTATGTTAAACAATGCATTTTACATCAAAGGTCATTGCGTTATATTGATGTTCATCTCACATTTATTAAAAAATAGTGACATTTTAACATGGCATGTTGAACATGATTAGCATGACACTTTAATGTAGGAAAATAGTAATGTGTCAAAGATATAAAACACAAAACACCACGAATTCATAAAATAATTTAGTTTGATACAAAAATAATTACATTCGCTATTATAGAAATAGAAATTTCATGTTAAGTTCATTCGTTGTTATATAAATAGAAATCCATCCACATAATAATAAATGTTAAGTTTCATGTCCCATGTTTTGTAGGGGAATAGAAAAGTGTCAAAGACATAAAACACACATCAACATGAATTCAGAAAATAATTTGGTTTGATACAAAACAATAACATTTATTGTTAAGTGAATGAAAACTTCTAGGGTTTCTATTAAAATACCAACAAATTCGAAGCCATATGTGAAGGAAAACATGTCAACATTGTGGGTTTAATTGTGGGTAATTTTTCATCCCTCCAACATGTGATGTTACAATCTCTTTGAAATGATACATTTTGCATAAGAGGCATTTGGGTTCCATGACTTTTAGGGGAGAGTGACTCAAACTAGACATGGTGAACAGGTTGAAGATGGAACCCATGGTAGCATTAACATGCCACCTTAATGGAAGAAAAGGTCATCAAGCATCTTAAAAAATGGCCATTGCATATTAAGAACACAATTGTTTTCAAATAAGGAACTTTTTTGCATATTAATGACAAGTGTCTTCCAACATGGTCATAGAATTCAGAAAATGATGTGTTACTACACAAACAGTAACATTTACTGGTATGTGAACGAATTCCTTGAGGGTCACCATGAACATACCAATAAATGTTGAATTGGATGTTAAGATACACAAAAAACCATGAGTAGATAATACATGATATTAATAACAGACGTGCAAATATAAAGAATATAGTTGTGGGTTCAGTGATAGGCAACACACCTGTGTGTAATGTTTCATACCTCTATTAACATACCATTAAACGTTGATTAAGATGTACATGCATGCTAAAAAACCATGAACATAGAAGACATAATAATAATAACAACCACACGAAAATAAAAATAACATGGTTCTGGGTTCAAATATAGGCAACACACATGCACGTAACATTTCATTCTTCTATTGTGCCGACAAAAAATGCTCTATGAAATATTGCATGGTCGACAAGTTTCAGGTAGGTTTCATGATTGTTTGGGGGTGGAGGCAGCCAAAAAAGGTAGGGTTAGTTGTTTGTTGGTGGTATGTAGGGTGGCATTAACTTGCCACATTAATGCATTAAATTCAGCTAAGTGTTATGGAAAATGGCATTGTTTTGCATTTTAATGAGCCACACATCTTTCAACATTTCCCTTTATTTTATATTAATGATCCATATTAATTTCATATCATGCCTTAGTTCACAAAAATTTAAGCTAATGATAAAATAATGTGTTTGTTTAAAAATTATTATTGATCAAATTCTTAAAATCAACTTATCTCTTTGGTCGCAATTATCGATCACAATTATAAAATGACCAAAAAATGATGTCAATCAAAAAAATTATCTATATTCAATTTTAAACTAAAAAATAATATGATATGAATAATATAGTAAATCTCCTTCCTCTTCTCTTTAAATTTTTTTTTTTTCATAACACTTTTATTTTAAATTTTATAAAAATTTGGTTAAGAAAATAAGTTTAATTTAATTAATTAATTGCCCAAAAGCACATAATGATCTATTTCATATTCTTAAATTAAAATGCCAAACTATTTTTATATTATCTTTAAAAACTTTCGTATAAATTCAATTCAAAAAATTATTAAAAAAAAATTGCAATGTTATTTGTTAGTCTTTCCCATCGACCATTGATTGACAAGCATGAAAACTGCCTTAAATATAGAATTATCCACTTAATCACTTTGTTGATATATATTTAAATATATAATTGTTTTTTATTTTTTTAATTGAATAATGTAAATATATAATAATAATCAATGTTCAGAAAAATTGTTGAAGAAAATGAAATACAAAGAAATAAATAATTTGAAAATATAAAAAAACATTTTCCAAATTTCATGATAAATATGTATTATAACTCACACAGCGATGATTAAATATACAACAGACAGATAAATTAACCTGTACTCCATATTTTACATTTCAGCTAAAACAACCCAATAAATACAACATTAACTAATAGAATTTTAAAAAAATATATTTTTTTTTACCTTTTTTTTTTTCCATTAAAAAAAAATGTTCACTAAATTTTTTAATGAAATAAATACCCTTAAAACTTGACGAATAAACTGAAAAAGTTCGATTGTCTATGCATCTGATACCAACAAAATGCTTTACAAAAAATACGGAAAATTCAAAGGAAGCTAATGAATAGCGATGGAACAAAACACCGATGTTAAAAATGCAGATACTACCTGTAATTTTTATTCACAAGTTCTTTAATTTTTATATACAAGTTCTTTAATTTTTCACCGACTTAATATACAGGGAGCTAGTATCTTTTTATTCATTCCTCCAATTTTATTTCGTATTCTTTTAATTTATAATATTTAAACTTATTTGTGGTTTTGAGGTTGGTTGATGGAAAGATAGGAAAAGGACATTTTTTTATTTAATAATAAACATAAATGTTTTCAGATATATAGTGCTTGTATATTTATAGTATTATAAATAAATTGTTTTTAATTAAATATTTGAAAATAAATAAATAATATTTAGTATTTTCTAGATTGTGGTATAATAATTAAGTAAATGTATAAAATTTTATTAATTAAATGATGTACAATGAGAAAAGTTTAGTTTAGTATATTGGTAATTGAAGGATATAATTTTTATTTGTATTCAAATAAATGATTTTGATTAATACAATGTTTTTTTATTTATTGGACCTATAAATTATATTTTAATAAACATGGGTTCATTTAATTTTTAATTAAATAATTAAAAAATATCTAGTATTTTTAAATTTTGTTTATATATTTTTATAATAATTTATTTAATTTAAAATGATAAGAAAAATAAATTGGAAGATAGATTATATATTTTTTGAGGTTATATAATTTGAAATTTGTTTTTTGAGATAACTTTGGAAAGAGGTTAAGATTAAATTCAAAAATTTTGGTTTTAATTATTTTTTATCGTTGAGAGGTTTGGGATGGTGAGTGCATTCTTTGTTAGTACTTAAAGTACGAGATTTCAATAATTATTTAATTTTTTATTTTGAAGGATCATTTTCTTTATCTTATTTAAATATGTTAAATTCATTGTTTTTCATCATATTTTTTCTTAAAAGAGATCAAAAAAATAATCCTAAACATAAAAAATCTTTACATAATTATTCTTAAAAACAAGTTTTAAATTGGAAGATTATATTAAAATACTATTTATGATTATAAGTTATTTTCAATTTAAATTGATGCCTCCTTAATTTTCAATAATTAAAAATTTAAATAATAAGAAAAATAAAAAATAAATACAAATAAAATAAATTAAAAAAACAAAAACACCAAAAATTCATAAAACAATATTAAATAAAAAAGAGGACCATTTTTAAAGTGAATGTGAAGTTTGGTAGGAGCTTTCCCATTATATTCTGTACACAATGTGTGTTATTAAATGTAGGGATTGGTGGTGTTTCAACATGTGACCAAATTTTGGCTTTGTTTGTAAAGGGGTGGACATTTGATGGTGGGGGTTGCTGACTCAGCAATGATATTAAGGTGCCCATGGGGTTAACACGTGTCTTTCAATGTGGGGTAGGCACATCTAGCAAATAAGTATGTGGCTGATGTTTTGATAGTCAAATTGACTAAGTACAAAATAGAAGTTTCTAATGTCTTAGGCACTTAATTTTTACTTAACAAAATACTTGATTATTTTTAAACATCCATTTTACGTGTCTTTAAATTATTTAAAGTACTTGAAAAGCTTGTATGGTTTATTCATTGATTTGAGATTTTTGAACTTATTTGAAAATGTCTGGGACTATATGTCGGATAAGAGGCATTTAATTATGTTTTTGAACTTATTTGAAAATGTCTGGGACTATATGTCGGATAAGAGGCATTTAATTATGAATCAAACATCTTTTTTTTACTTCACCTTTAAGATTCTCATAAGTACATGTTCGAACATGTTAGATATGTTATTTTGCTTTTTCTTAGAGATCAATCTCTCACATAAGGAGAGATGATAGTGTTAACTTTTATGGTAATGTTATCCTCAAAGTGATAAATATACTTTGAATATATGTTACTTCCTTTTTTTTAAAAGTGATAAATTTATGTTTAAAAAAAAAAAAAAATAGATTTTAAAAAAAATGAGGGTGTTAATTTTTATGTTAATGTTATTTTTAAAATAATTTTTTTTTTTATTATATAATTTTAATTTTATTATATGTGAAAATAATTTTATGATTTTTATTTTATGTTTATTTATATAATTGATTTAATTTAATTTAAATATTATTGACATTTTTAAAGAATCATTTTTCTTTGAGTCTTTTGTACTTTCAAACTTCTTTTCAAAATTATAACAATTTTTTTATTTCTTCTCATTTAGTTAAATTGTTTCATTCATCTTTTTCCACTATTCTCATTTTTAATTTTTAGAATTCAGAACACATATGTATGTATGTATGTATGTATGTATGTATATACATATACATACATACATACATACATACATACATACATACACACATACATACATACATACATACATATAAAGTTTAGAATTATAGATATTGACATCTTTGTTCATATTTTAGATTATATATAGTTGATTACAATTGATGAGTAAGCATAGGTTAAATCTAAGCGATCCTTCAACTAAGCAACCGCGATTAGGGGTATCTAATCCGTTAAAGTTACCCAGGGAATAATGTTGGCTCTAACCATTTAACTCTCTATGTTAGATTTCTAAAAGAATTTTTACCTTGGTACATGGTTTAAGAAACCATTATCCTCACTTGTCGGACTACAACCCTTTTGATGTTCCTAAATTTGAATTCAATGTTACCTATAAATAGACAGGTGTTGTGATCTATTTAGACATACAAGCACATCTATGTAGACATTTAACATTGAACTTTTTTTTTTTATGAGAGGTGTAATCTATGATTCCAAGGTTTCCTATAATTTCATTATCCTACTACGTAGGATTTAATTTTTAGAGTGTTAATTAGTGGACACTAGTGACCCAAACCCTAATACATGCCCCCAATACATTTTCCTTGGCATCTAGGTTAGAGATTCAATAATTGCAGGTCCATGATTCACAAGCATAAACTAAGAAAATGGAAGCGAAAAACAAATCTAGGGGAAAAAACCCATAAAGTTATATTTTAGCTGAAAAAAATTGTTGTGAGCAAATTTTCACTCCAAACACCTATTAAGAGTATTTTGTATGATCATGAAAACATTCTATAATCAAATACAAACTTCATGGTGATTTTAAAATTTCCACAACAAATCTTCTGCAACATTCTACATAATATATGTCATTTTTTTTCATGTTATATTTACTGTAGAGTTGTTCCATTTATTGATTAGCAATTGTTATTTTATTATACATGCATTGTGGATGTAAATTTTAATGTAATTCATTTATTCAAATTATATCTTGGTAAATGTGCATTATCTTATACCACTCTAGGGTTACATATTGTGTTGAATCCAAATTTATCCATACCTCGTGGGGTTTTATTTTATTGTATGCTCGTAGATCTATATTCCTAGTTTTGTATTATACTTAATTTTTGTTACATTTATTAACTAGGCATTATTATCATATTTATACAATGAATGTCTAATTAATTTTATTTTTCATTATATTTTATTGAACCTACATTAGCATACACCTCTCTAGGGTTACATTTTTTGTTCATTAACAATTTCCTTATACCTCCCAAAGTTTAATTTTAAAATATGCCCATACATATGAATTATTAGCTCTATTTTATGCTATATCTCAAACCCTACTTCATTCCAATTTATTAAAAATCTTCAAACCCTAGCGTGCTTGAAAATTCATTTGGTATTTTTTTGTGTTTGATTTATGTTACCAAAATTTAATAGGCCTAAAATTCTAATTTAAGGAAGAGCTATACTTAACCAAAGAAAAATTTGTGTTGTTGAAAAGCCCTTTTGCTATTTCTAATTAACACTTGAAAAGAACCAGATTCCAAATGTGTGCCTAAAGCTTCCAAAATCAAAGTTTATTTTGAAAATGATGTGAACGTAAATGATGTAACTTTTCAAAATAATGTATCCTTAATTTATGATGATATTCCTTATATTAGTGGCATACCCTTCAATGTGGATAATGCATATTCAAGTGCTAGATACAATAATAATATTGAAAGTAGTTAGCCATCTGTATCCTAAGATGTCTCTAAATGACAATTAGTACTCAATGTAAGAAGCTTTTTGATTTGAGAACCCTTGAGAGATTCAAGTATTGATTATTTTTTTGAAATAATTTTCTTAGTGTTATTATTTTCATCTCAAAATACTCCTAATTCCTCTCCAAATTATTAAGATCCCCTAATTTCTTCCCAAAATTTTCAAACTCCATAAATTATTTTGTCAAATTTCTCTAATTTATTATATTAAATTGCTCAAAATCCCTTGAAATTTAATTTTATATTTCTCAAAATCCTCCAGATTATGATTAAATTTCTCAAAATCCTCCAAATTATTATTAAATTTATCAAAATCCTCAATTTACTCAAAATATTTGTCCAATTTCTCGAAACGATACCATCCCCCAAAACTCTTCCATTTCACATGGTCAATATATACTATTCTTTTGTAAATCTAATCACATACCTCTTCACTTACAATATCCACTATAACTTATATTACTCCAATGATTTCTTCTACTTCTCATTCATTATCATCTCAAAATCCTGATATTATTACCATGATGAATACCTTTCATAACATTCAAATTTTAGGTTTGAAGAAAAATATTAAAATGATTACTTCCAATGATATTTTTCTAAATACATTATCTTATGAAATCATTTCTCATCATCTTCCATTTGTTTTTTTACTTTAAATTTTGAAGTATATAATATAAAAAGAGATCCATCACATCACATTAGATTATTTCAAAATTCATTTTTAGATTTTTTTCATGATGATAGATTGTTGACTAAGATTTTATCTAGAAGCCTAGAGTCTTACTCCTTTGATTGTGTTCTATATATTACTAATTATATACTTAGATTTAAATATATGAATACTAAGATGAGTTATGAGGGCCATCAAATAATTAAATTGAAATTATTTTTGTTGATATCATGCTTCCCATTATTAAAGAGATTTTTTTTTCAATTTATATCTTTCTTTTAATGGGATTTTCCATGTTGTCAAAGAAGTTTAATTTAAGTTTATAGATACCAATATTATTATAATTCTCTTTCAACGTGTCTTTTTCTTCCAATGCTTCAAAATACTAAAATTAGTCCAAATTTAAAAATAAAAGAAACGACAATGGATTTCCCACCATGAATGATCTTAAGAATGTATTTAATATCATAGAAAAACCATCTCATAAGTTCATTTTAATCCCAAAATGAGGAAGCAAAAAATTCACTAGGCTTGGTGAGTGTCCACAGCAATTATTGAAGAAATTACTTGAGTGTAACATGATCACTTTATCTAAAATAAGAAAACTTGATCTTTCATGACCCTTTCCTAGGAAATATGATCCAAATGCATTTTTTATTGTCATAGATATCAAGAACATTCATCAAATAGATGTATTGTATTTAAATATAAGATCTAAGATCTTATTGGGAAAACAAACTTTATTCAAATGTAAAGAGAAAATAATGATTTCAATTAAGTTGTAGATCCTCCTCTGATCTATTATATTAAACAAAACATAGAGAGAAAATGAGATTGAGAATAGCAGAGCACTTATTCAACATGTTCAACCAAGCATGAAGGCCTATTAAATAGGCAAACAAATTAAATACCCGTGAAACATGAGACGGGTATAAGAAAACTAACCTACGTCGGCTTGCACGAAATAGCAAATACCGAACAAACAACTAACCTCTTAACCAAAGTGGTTAAGGAAACTAACCAACATAAATTACCTTAGTAAATAACCTAAGGTAAATACAATAATATGCTAACACCCTCCATTAATGACTAAACCAGAAACAAGACCAAGTTTATCTCTGAATTTTATGAACTTGTCTATACCAAGTGGTTTGGTCATTATATCAGTTGGCTGCTCTGCAGTGGGGCAGTAGAAGAGACTGATGTCTTCATTTGTAACCAACTATCAAATGTAATGATGGTGAACCTCAATGTGTTTGGTCCTGGCATGAAATACTAGATTTTTCACCATCTTCAAAACACTTTGGTTGTCACAAAAAATTGGAGTAGATTTTGATGACTCAAACTGAAGATCCTCCAAAATTTTCTTTATCCACATGGTTTCACAACCTGCACTAACCACAGCGTTATACTTTGATTTTGTTGAAGATAATGCCACTATAGTTTGTAGTTTGCTCTGCCATGAGAAAACTTCTGAACCAAAAGTGAAAACATACCCTGTTGTAGATTTTCTTGAATCAACTGAACCTGCCCAATCAGAATCAGAATATCTTGAAAGTTCAAAATCTATAGACTTCTTATACAGTATGCCAAAGTCAAGAGTACCTTTGACATATCTTAATACTCATTTTACAGCTAACCAATGGACTTCCTGTGGTTTAGACATGAAGCAAGATAAAAAAACTCACTGCAAAACAAATATCTGGTCTGGTGGTAGTGAGGTAAATGAGACTATCCACTAGCTGTTGATACACTGTTTCATTGACCAGAGGTGAATCAATGTCTATTGAAATTTTAGCTCCTGCTTCCATAGGTGTGTGAGTTGGATTACAATCCATCATTCTGAACTTTTCTAGCAATGAATTGGCATACTTATTCCTTTGACATGAATACAGTATTACCACTTTGCCAAAACTCAACACCTAAATAGTATTTCAATATTCCTAAGTCTGTCATGTCAAAAGTACAACAAACATCAACTTTCATTTGCTGAATGAGACTAGTACTACTCCCAGTGATGGCTATATCATCAACATATATAATGAGAATCAAGATATCATCACCAAACACCTTTACATAGAGAGTTGGTTCTGAGTTACACCTTTTGAAACCTGACTCCCTAAGATATGAGTCTATTTTTGTATACCAGGCTCGAGGAGCTTGCTTAAGTCCATACAAGGACTTGATCAACCTGCAAACAAGATGTTCCTTACCAGGAACTTGAAAACCTTGTGGCTGAACCATGTATACTTCCTCCTCCAGATCTCCATTCAAGAAAGCACTCTTTACATCCATTTGGTGCACTCGCCATCCAAACTGAGCAGCAATAGCAATAATCAAATGAAAATTTACCATCTTGGTGGTTAGAGCAAAAGTCTCCTCATAATCAGCCCCTTCCTCTTGTGCATAATCTTTTGCAACAAGTCTGGCTTTGTGTTTGTCCAAAGAACCATCTACTTTGTATTTTACCTTATAAATCCACTTACAACCAATGGATTTCTTTCCTGAAATGTGATTCCACTGATGAACAAGAATCCTGCTCACTTTTCACATTATAACTAATAATTGAATCATTAGATAACAATGACTCAATATATGAAACTTGACCAGTTGTTGTGAAGTATGGCATTTGTTCATTTACTATGACATCTCTATTTACCACAACTTTGTTAGTAGAAACATCAAGTAATCTGTAGGCCTTTGACTGATCACTATATCCAACAAAAATGTATGTTTTTCTTTTTGCATCCAAATTTCTTCTCTTTTGACTAGGAATAACTGCAAAAGCTACACAACCAAATTTTTTGAAATCACTTACATCTGGAGTTTGACCTGACCAAGCTCTGATACCATATTAGATTAAACAAAATACAGAGAGAAAATGAGATTGAGAATAGTAGAGCACTTATTCAACATGTTCAACCAAGCATGAAGGCCTATTAAATAGGCAAACAAATGAAATACCCGTGAAGCATGAGATGGGTATAAGAAAACTAACCTACGTCAGCTTGCATGAAATAGCAAAGACCGAACAAACAACTAACCTCTTAACCAAAGTGGTTAAGGCAACTAACCAACATAAATTACCTTAGTAAATAACCTAAGGTAAATACAATAATATGCTAACATGATCTAGTATTTGTAAATTTTTACAAATCCTCTTCCAAATCATACCCAATAAAAAAGACATTGCAAATGTCAATAACATAATTAAAACAACCAAGAAGGAAAAATATTCAATTAAAAATGTGCTAGATTAGAGTGAAATTATAATTGTTAGTTCATATAATGGTCCTTTATTCATTATATCTTTCATAAAATGAACATAAAGGGATGTAATCATGATTGATGATAGTTAAAAGTTTAATGTGTGGATTAATGAGTTCCTTTAGCCTTGGATTTTCTAAAGATGATCTAGCTTATACAAAAATAATTGGCAAATGATATGGTAGCAAAGAAATAATTTTTTTAGGGTGTATCATCTTGATAGAATTAGTTTAACATAGGAATGAAGCCAAAATAATACGTGATATTGATTCACAACAAGATAGATTAATATATAAGTAAATAAAAAGCACCTACAAATAAGGATGTAGGTGTAACAAAGACTTGATCGGAATAAGAACATAGAAAACCCTTGCAACTTAATAAAAATATTGGTTATAACAATATAACCAAATACATAATAAACTATTATCTTTAATTATTCTAATACCCTCCCTAAATGACTAAACGACTTGTTTTAGTAATTATTACAATACTATGATTAAGTCCATACATGAATTTAACCAAAGGTAGGTCTATTGCCACTACAACAATGTATCCAAATGCCTCTATTTTTCCCAGTCCATCTTATGAGAGTACATCATGGGTAATGAGCCATTGCAAATGCCAAGTAGAGTAGAAACTGGTGATAAATATTTGGTTCACTAGTTTCTGTTATTCTTTAAATTGTTATCATGTCTTGGATGTGGCATGCTTTGCCTATTTGTTAAAGTGATCAAGTCTGAAAAAAAATTAGAATATACATCAAGATTAAATAACATATCATATCTACTAATAGATATGTTTGTGTTGAGTTGTTTAAAATCTAATATTTACTAATTTCCATTGTGGAATGACTTTGGGACATTTACTGTTCATAACACTATTGTTCTTTTTCTAGATGCCCCTTCTTCTTTCACCAACCTTCATTGAAAGATTTCATTTTGGTTTGAATTTGGTCTTTTAACATATGTTTAGTTTCAATACCTGTGAAATAGTAGTAAGATCAAAATTTACCTACTCTTCACCTTGCACTTCTTATTTTCCTAACATTGTGGATTGCCCTTCCAACAAGTAAAGAAATTTATCTTTTCTTACATCTTTCATTATGGTATGGTACAACTTATGAATTTTATGTTGGTTTTCTTGATATGAATGTGAAGAGTGAGAAACACTCTTGTCACCACTAGATCTTGAAATTTATGATATTTTCAATTTTTGAACCCTGTTCAAATTTAGTGCCATAACTTGTTCCAGAAACATCATCAGATTGTAACAATACATTACTATTAGTAGATTTAACATTATTAAAAAATAATGGTACCTTTTCATCTACATAAACATATTTACTAAATGTAATTATATATGTAGAGACATCTAGTAATCTTCATGTGTTTATTTGCTCATAATAACCAACAAATATGAATAATTTACCTAATATAGAAGTAGTAGATCCAAAAAAATGAATATTGCTTACATTTGATTTTTACCCTGATCATGTTTCTTTTGGTGTTACATTATGCAAGACTTATATATGACTTATGTTTAGAGTGTACACTATTGTATTCATAGCTTCTTCTTAGTATTGATATGGTATATTCTAACTATCCAACACACATCATGCCATCTCCATCACTATCATGTTTTGCCTTGCCATGATGTCATTCTATTATGTATAATATTACTTAGTTATACATCATTTCTTGCATAATTCCTTGGATTTATCATATACAAATTCATCCCCATTAATCGATCTAAAAGATTTTACATGTTTCCCTCCCTGTTTCTCTACCCTAACCTTACAAGCTACAAAGTTCGAGAAATATTCTAACTTACTATGTAAAAAACAAAGCCACATTTTCTTTAAAAAGTCATCCATAAACAACAAGTAATACAAATCTCTTGATAATGAAGATGTTCACATTAGACTATGTAAACCTACATAATGCATGCTTAGCTCTTTGTTACTTGACAATGTCAAATGGTGTTGAAATTGGTTTATCTATTTGACATCCTAAACATACATTATGACTATTTTGAATAGAATACATTCCATTCACCATGTTATTCTAATTTAATGTATGCAACTTCTCATAACTGAGGTGACCATACCTCTTACATCATACATCACTAGTGCTTTCAATCGTTTCTAGTGCATGCTCTATTTCTATTTTAGGATCAACCATCATATACAATCTTTTCTTACCAATACCAATAGAAATGACTTTCTTTACATGATGATTACTGACCATGCATTTTTTTTAAAAAAAAATTTACACAAAAGTTGGAATTCATAGTTATTTCACTTATGAAAAGAATATTTGTGTTCATGTTGGGAATAAATAAAATATTATGAAAAATGTAACTAACAGAGTTCAATGAAATACGAACATTTCCATAAACTTTCACATAGTGAACCCAACATTCACTTAACGACACTGATTTATTATAACTATCATCTTTTACAAAATTTACATACTAGTCTTTGTGACAAATGTAGTGTCTTGATGCACCTAAGTCATAATACCATATTTTTTGACTCCGTTGACTGATCATGTGTCACAAAAAATGCAAACTCACCTGCTAAATTGTGTTCATCTTCTTCAACCACATTTACAGTTTTTGCCTTTTTTCTTTGATTTTCTAAAACATATTATCGATTACGATAATATTTATTCACATGACCAAGTTTATTACAATAAAAAATAGTTCTATTTAGATTTAAAATTATATTTTCCTTGTGTTCATGTCATGAGTTCACTATCTGTAGACTCTGATGTTGAAGTAATGGATTGTTCCTCTCATCTTTCCTTCTATATGAGAAGAATTGACAGTTGCTCAAAATCCAATATCTGTGTTTATGTAATCATGTATAATGATTCTTCAAAAGAATCATAAGAAGATGGTAAATTCTACATAACCTAAGAAATGAGGTCTTGCTTATCTATAGGTTTTTCCACTGGCTTCAATTAATCATAAATGTACTTCAATTGCAGCAAATATTAAGAAATAGAACCACCTTCTTACATCTTAATGGAAGATTTTTCAAGTACAAAATTCTGTCAACTTTAGATGCCGGATATTTTTTCTTAAAGTGTTTCCACAAATCTACTGCATTATCAATATTTCTAACTTCTATAATTAAATTATCTACTATAGATAGTGTTAATAACAAGCTTGAAAACTGCCTTAAATATACAACTATCCACTCAGTTACTTTGTTGTCTAACACTCTATATATATTTAAAGATATGGTTTTAAACAACGTTAATTAATAGAATTTTTTTTTATTTTTTTTTATTTTTTATTTTTTATTTTTTATTTTTTATTTTTTATTTTTTTTTAATTTTTTTGTTGGGGGGTGCCCCCTCCCCCCCGGGTTGTGGGTTGGTTTTGGTTCTTTCAAGTATAAAGGTTGAATACCATAAAATATTAATGAAATAAATACGCTTTAAACTTAATGAATAAACTCAAGAAGTTGGATTATACATGCATCTAATACCAACAAAATGCTTTAAAAAAAATAGTGAAAAGTCGAGGAAGCTATTTGAATAGCCATGGAACGAAACACCCATGGAAAAAATGCAGATACTACCTGTAAGCCATCTGTCCAGACAAGGACCACAGAGGAATAATGAAAAGAATTAAAGCAGAAAAATCGCCATGCCAACGTACCAAAAAGTAAAATTTACAGGTCAAAGAAATACAGTACTGCTCTTTCAAATTCATATAAAGTTTAAAAAGCAAGTCAGAAAAGCTATTGAAGCTTTAATCTCACGTGTAGCCAACTTATCATTGGAATCTGTCTATATTATTCGCAGTGTCCCACAGATCCTTACAATGTCTGTACTCTGAACATGCCCACCATCTTATCCGCTTTATAGATAGAATAGCTCCAACAATACAATTATGTGTATTTGTTGAAATGTTTCATGAGGTGCTCTTTCGGCCAAGTATAATGTTCACAGCCAAATATCCCATAATCTTTATTGATTTATAGATAAATTTCTTTTTTGATTGATGGATAAACTTGCATTTCCTAAGTATACAGGAAGCTAGTATCTTCACAGTCAAATGTTTCGTAATCTTTTTTGATTGATGGATAAATTTATTAACCTTGTTACATGAATAATTTATTTTCAATTAATCTTATAAACAGATTAATATATGAACGGATTTAAGCTATAAATATATTTTAAAAATGTTAAATACACAGGTTCTTTAATTTTTCACCGACTTAATATAGAGGGAGTTATAATCTTTTTATTCATTCCTCCAATTTTATTTCCTATTCTTCTAATTAATAGAGTTAAGAATTCAGATCTATGAGCATATTTTAAAAAGAAACTTTGGGAGGTATAAGTAAATTGTTAATCAGCAAAATATGTAACTCTAAAGGGGTGTAAGATAATATATGTTCACCAAAATGTAATGCAAAATAAAATTAATTAGACATCCATTGTACATGTACGATATGATAATAATGCCTAGTTAATAAATAAAACAAAAAATAAGTATAATAAAAAACTAAGAATATATATATGGGAGCATACAATAAAATAAAACTCCATGAGGTATGGAGAAATTTTGATTCAATATGATATGTAATCCTAGAGTGGTATAAGATAATGCACATTTACCAAGATATAATGTGAATAAATGGATTACATTAAAATTTACATCCACAATACATGTATAATAAAATAATAATTTCCAATCAATAAATGGAACAACTCTATAGTAAATATAACAGGAAAGAAATGACTTATCTTATGTAGAATGTTGAAGAATTCTTGCCGTGAAAATTTGGCAATCACCATGAAGTTTGGATTTGATTATAAAATGTTTTCATGATCATACAAAATGCTCTTGATAGGTGTTTGGAGTGAAAAATTCACTCACAATGAATTTTTTCAACTAAAATATAAGTTTATAGCTTTGTTTCCCTAGATTTGTTCTTCGCTTCCATTTTCTTAGTTTATGTTTATGACTCATGTACCTACAATCATTGAATCTCTAACCTAGGTGTTAAGGAGAATGTATTGGGGGCATGTATTAAGGTTTGGGTGGTTGACGTCCACTAATTATCACTCTAAAAATTAAATCCTATGTAGTAAGACAATGAAATTGTAGGAAACCTTGAAATCATAGAATACACCTCTCATACCAAAAAAAATTATCATCAATGTTAAATGTCTACATAGATGTGCTTGTATGTCTAAATAGATCACAACACCTGTCTATTTATAGGTAACATTGAAGTCAAATTTAGGAACATCAATAGGGTTGTACTCTGACAAGTGAGGATGATAGTTTCTTAAACCATGTACCAAGATAAAAATTCCTGTAGAAATTTGACATAGAGAGTTAAACGGTTAGAGTCAAGATTATTCCATAAAGAACTTTAATGAATTGGATGCCTCTAATTATAATTGCTTAGTTAAAGAACCACTTAAATTTAACTTACACTTACTCATCAATTATAATCAACTATATGTAATCTAAAATATAAACAAAAATGTCAATATCTATAATTTTAATTTTAATTTTAATATATATATATATATATATATATACACCTAAAATTGATGTTTAAAAATAATCAAGTATTTTGTTGAGTAAAAATTAAGTGCCTATTACATTATAAACTTCTATATTGTACTTAGTCAGTTTGACTATCAAAACATGAGCCACATCCTTATTTGCAAGATGTGCCCACCCCACATTGAAAGACAGCATGGGATGCCGACAATCACATTCCATCTTTACCACCGATCAACTTAAAGTCATTGCTGAGTCAGCAACCCCCACCATCAAATGTCCACCCCTTTACAAACAAAGCCAAAATTTGCTCACATGTTGAAACACCACCAATCCCTACATTTAATAATAAACATTGTGCAGAGAATATAATGGGAAAGCTCCTACCAAACTTCACATACACTTAAAAAATGGTTCTCTTTTTTATTTAATATTATTTTATGAATTTTTGGTGTATTTGTTTTTTATTTATTTTATTCTTTAAATTTATTTTTAATTAAATGTATTTACTTTTTTATTATTTAGATTTTTAATTATTGAAAGTTAAGGAGACGTTAATTTTAATTGAAAATAATTTATAATTATAAATAGTATTTTAATATAATTTTTCAATTTAAAATTTGTTTTTAAAAATAATTATGTAAAGATTTTTGATGTTTAGGATCACTTTCTTTAATCTTTTTTTAAAAATAAATATATGATGAGAGACAACAAACCTAACACATTTAAATAGGACAAATAAAATGATCTTTTAAAATAAAGAATGAAATAACTGTTGAAAGCTCGTGCCCTAAATACCAACAAAAAATGCACTCACCATCCTAAACTTCTCAATGATAAAAACTAATTAAAACCAAAAATTTTAAATTTAATTCTAAATCTTTTTACACCTCTAAAAAT
The DNA here is from genome assembly GCA_037957365.1 of Torreya grandis. Lineage (NCBI taxonomy): Eukaryota > Viridiplantae > Streptophyta > Pinopsida > Cupressales > Taxaceae > Torreya > Torreya grandis. The sequence goes on from JARHVA010000213.1 coordinate 1,317,651, forward strand.
ATAAAATCTATCTTTCAATTTATTTTCGTCAATATTTTAAATTAAATAGATTAGTATAAAATTTATAAATAAAATAAAAAATATTATATATTTTTTAATTTATTAATACAAAATTAAATGAACCCATATTTATTAGGACATAGTTTATAAATCTAATATATAAAACAACATTTTACCAATCAAAATTATTTATTTAAATACAAATAAAAGTTATATCCTTCAACTATCAATATACTAAATTAAACTTTTCTTATTGTAAATCATTTAATTAATAATATTTTACACATATACTTAACTATTATACCACAATCCACAAATCTTTAAACATTATTTATTTATTTTTAAATATTTATTTTAAAAAAAATTATTTATAATATTATAAATATAGAAGCATTGTATATCTAAAAACATTTATGTGTAATGTTAAATAAAAGAATGTCCTTTCCTTATCTTTCCATCAACCAACCTCAAAGTTGGTATTTAGGGCACGATCTTTCAACAGTTATTTCATTCTTTATTTTAAAAGATCATTTTATTTGTCCTATTTAAACATATTAAGTTTGTTGTCTCTCATCGTATATTTATTTTTAAAAAAAGATCAAAAAAAATGATCCTAAACATAAAAAATCTTTACATAATTATTTTTAAAAACAAATTTTAAATTGAAAAATTATATTAAAATACTATTTATGATTATAAATTATTTTCAATTTAAATTAACATCTCCTTAACTTTCAATAATTAAAAATTTAAATAATAAGAAAAAGAAATACATTTAATTAAAAATAAATTTAAAGAATAAAATAAATAAAAAACAAATACACCAAAAATTCATAAAATAATATTAAATAAAAAAGATAACCATTTTTTAAGTGTATGTGAAGTTTGGTAGGAGCTTTGCCATTATATTCTCTGCACAATGTTTATTATTAAATGTAGGGATTGGTGGTGTTTCAACATGTGAGCAAATTTTGGCTTTGTTTGTAATGGGTGGACATTTGATGGTGGGGGTTGCTGACTCAGCAATGATTTTAAGCTGATCGGTGGTAAAGATGGAATGTGATTGTCGGCATCCCATGCTGTATTTCAATGTGGGGTGGGCACATTTTGCAAATAAGGATGTGGCTCATGTTTTGATAGTCAAATTGACTTAGTACAATATAGAAGTTTCTAATGTATTAGGCACTTAATTTTTACTCAACAAAATACTTGATTATTTTTAAACATCAATTTTATATTTTTATATATATATATATATATATATATATATATATATATATATATATATATATATATATATATATATATATATATAAAATTCAGCATATATATAGATATATATGTATATGTATACGTATAGTTATATTATACGTATATGTATACATAATTAATATGTATGTATATAGTTTAGATTGATAGATATTGACATTTTTGTCTATATTTTAGATTATATATAGTTGATTATAATTGATGAGTAAGTGTAAGTTAAATTTAAGTGGTCTTTTAACTAAGCAATTATAATTAGAGGTATTCAATCCATCAAAGTCATTCATGGAATAATCTTGACTCTAATCGTTTAACTCTCTATGTCAAATTTCTAAAGGAATTTTTATCTTGGTACATGGTTTAAGAAACTATCATCTTCACTTGTCAGAGTACAACCCTGTTGATGTTCTTGAATTTGAATTCAATGTTACCTATAAATAGACAGATGTTGTGATCTATTTAGACATACAAGCACATCTATGTAGACATTTAACATTGATGATAATTTTTTTTGGTATGAGAGGTATATTCTATGATTTCAAGGTTTCCTACAATTTCATTGTCTTACTACATAGGATTTAATTTTTAGAGTGATAATTAGTGGACGTCAGCCACCCAATCCCTAATACATGCCCCAATACATTCTCCTTAGCACCTAGGTTAGAGATTCAATGATTGTAGGTACATGAGTCACAAACATAAACTAAGAAAATGGAAACGAAGAACAAATCTAGGGAAACAAAGCTATAAACTTATATTTTAGTTGAAAAAATTCATTGTGAGTGAATTTTTCACTCCAAACACCTATCAAGAGCATTTTGTATGATCATGAAAACATTTTATAATCAAATCCAAACTTCATGGTGATTGTCAAATTTTCACGGCAAGTCTTCTTCAACATTCTACATAAGATAAGTCATTTCTTTCCTGTTATATTTACTATAGAGTTGTTCCATTTATTGATTGGAAATTATTATTTTATTATAAATGTATTGTGGATGTAAATTTTAATGTAATTCATTTATTCACATTATATCTTAGTAAATGTGCATTATCTTATACCACTCTAGGATTACATATCATATTGAATCAAAATTTCTCCATACCTCATGGGGTTTTATTTTATTGTATACTCCCATATATATATTCTTAGTTTTTTATTATACTTATTTTTTGTTTCATTTATTAACTAGGCATTATTATCATATTGTACATGTACAATGGATGTCTAATTAATTTTATTTTGCATTACATTTTGGTGAACATATATTATCTTACACCCCTCTAGGGTTACATATCTTGTTGATTAACAATTTACTTATACCTCCCAAAGTTTCATTTTAAAATATGCTCATAGATCTGAATTCTTAACTCTATTTTATGCTAGATCTCAAATCCTACATCATTCCAATTTGTTAAAAATCCTCAAACCCCAGTGTGCTTAAAAATTCATTTGGTATGTTTTTTAATGTTTGATTTATGACACCAAAACTAAATAGGCCTAAAATTCTAATTCAAATAAGTGTTATTCTAAACCAAAGAAAAATTTATGTTGTTGAGAAGTTCCTTTGCTAGTTTTAATTAATTCTTGAAAAGAACTAGATTCCAAATTTGTGCCTAAGGCTTCCAAAATCAAAATTTATTTTGTAAATGATGTGAACATAAATGATGTAACTTTTCAAAATAATGTATCCTTAAATTATGATGATATCCATTCTATTAGTGTTGTACCCTTCAATGTGGATAATGCATATTCAAGTGCTAGAGATAATGATAATATTGAAATTAGTTAGCCATCTGCATCTTAAGATGTCTCAAATGACCTATTAGTACTCAATGTAAGAATTTTTTGATAGCTAACCTTCAAGAGATTCAAATATTGATTAATTTTTTAAAATAATATTCTTAATGTAGTTGTTTTCATCTCAAAATACTCCTAATTCCTCTCCTAATTCTTCAGATACCCCAATTTCTTCCCAAAATTTTTAAACTCCAATTTTTTTTTCAAATTTATTAAAATCTTATAATTTATTATATCAAATTGCTCAAAATCCCTTGAAATTTAATTTTAAATTTCTTAAAATCCTCCAGATTATTCCTAAATTTATCAAAATCCTCAAATTTCTCAAATTTTTTTTCTAATTTCTCAAAACTATACCATCCCCGGACACTCTTCCATTCCACATGGTCAATACATACTATTCATTTGTAAATCTAATCACATACCTCCTCACCTACAATATCCAATATAACCTATGTTAATCCATTAATTTATTCTACTTACCATTCATTACCATCTCAATATCCTAAATTTTTTTACCATGATGCATACCTTTCATAACATTCAAATTCTAGGTTTGAAGAAAAATATTAAAATGATTACTTCAAATGATATTTTTCTAAATACATCATCTTATGAAATAATTTCTCATCGTCTTTTATTTGTTTTTTTTCTCTTTAAATTTTAAAGTATATAATATAAAAAGAGACCCATCATATCATATTAGATTTTTTCAAACTTCTTTTTTAGAGTTTTTTCATGATGATAGATTGTTGACTAAGATTTTCTCTAGAAGCCTAGAGGCTTATTCCCTCTATTGGGTTTCATATATTAATAATTATATAATTAGGTTTAAATATATGGATACTAAAATGAGTTATGAGGGCCACCAAATAATATAATTCAAATTATTTGTGTTGATAGCCTGCTTCCATTATTAAAGAGAAAATTGTTTTCAATTTCTATCTTTCTTTTGATGGGATTTTCCATGTTGTTAAAGAAGTTTAATATAAGTTTATAGATACCAATATTATTAAATTCTCTTTCAACGTGTCTTTTTCTTCCAATACTTCATAATATTAAAATTAGTCAAACTTTAACAATAAGAGAAATGATAATGGATTTGTTAGAATCATTTGCTAATGAGACATCTAAGATCGAATACTAGAAGATCAAACACAAAATTTTGTTGAAATGAATGAAATCAAAATGAGAGTATAGACTGTAATATCATGTATTAGTGAATAGGGTTACTATACAAATCTTACAATCACTGGTTGGCACACATCCAAGCACAGAGGTTTAACGAGCTCTTTATCATAACAATAAATGGCTTACAAGCTAAACAACCTACTGAACTCTACGCTAGACAAACTGCTATACTAAAATACTTGACACAATCACATATAAAAGATTTAGAGAAGAGGTCATTATATAAGCATATAATAGGTATTAATCCACATCCATTTGGCAATGAGAAGACAACTCAGTTGTTAGGTGAATAGTAAACCCATGTGCAACATGCCAAGCCCCACATGTCAACATTGGTTTCCAAATGAATAGTGCAACCATGTTGACTACAAATAAACATGTGCATGTACAATTATGGCCTCATTATTACACCTAAGTAACCTAATTATTCCTACTAAGCAAGATAAATATATATGTTTAGGAAAACTATGTAATGGATAAAAAACCTACAACAACAAGATTTCCCACCATGAATGATCCTAAGAATGTATTCAATATCATATAAAAACCATCTCATAAGTTCATTTTAATCCCATAATGAATAAGAAAAGAATTCACTAGGCTTGGTGAGTGTCCAAAACAACTATTGAAGAAGTTACTTAAGTGTAAGATGATCTCTTCAACTCAAATAAGAGAACTTGATTTTTCATGACCCTTTCTTAGGAATTATGATCCAAATGCATTTTTTATTGTGATATATATTAAGTAAATTCATTAAATAGATGTATTGTATTTAAATGTAATATCTAATATCTTATTGGGGAAAAAAACTATTTTTAAAAATAAAGAGAAAATAATGATTTCAATTAAGTTGTAGAGCCTCCTCCAATCCAATATTTGAAAATTTTCACCAATCCTCTTCTAAATCATACCCAAGAAAAAGAAAAAAACATCACAAATGTTAATAACATAATTAAAACAACCAAGTAGGAAAAACATTCAATTAAAAATGTGTTAGATTAGAGTGAAATTGTAATTGTTAGTTCATATAATGGTCACTTATTCATTAGATCTTGCATATAATGAAAATAAAGGGATGCAATCATGATTGATGATAGTTAAAATTTTAATGTGTGCATTAATGCATTCCATTAGCCTTGGATTTTCTAAAGATGATCTAGATTATACAAAAATAATTAGCAAATGATATGATAGCATAAAAATAGAAATTTTAGGGTGTATCATATTGATAGAATTAGTTTAACAAAGGAGTGAAGCCAAAATAATACGTGACATTGATTCACAACAAGATAGCTTAATATATAGGAAAATAACAAGCACCTACAAATAAGAATGTAGTTGTAACAAAGACTTGATGAGAATAAGAAAATAGAAAACCCATGCAACTTAATAACAATATTGGTTACAAAAATATAACCAAATACATAATAAATTAATACATTTAATTATTCGAATACTCTCCCTAAATGACCAAATGACTTGTTTTAGTAAATATTATAATAATATGATTAAGTCCGTACACGAACTTAACCAAAGGTAGGTCTACTACCACTACAACAATGTATCCAAATGTCCCTATTATTTATAATCCATATTACTAGAGTACATCATGGGTAAAGAGCCATTGCAACTGCCAAGTTAGGAAATGGTGTTGAATATTGGGTTCATTGGATTCTGTTATTCTTTGAATTATTATCATGTCTTGGATGTGTCATGCTTTGCCTATTTGTTAGAGTGATCAAGTCTGATAAATTTTTTTAGAATATACATCAAGACTAAACAACATAACATATCTAATAAGATATATGTTTGTGTTGAGTTGTTTAAAACCCAACATCTACTACTTTCTATTGTTGAATAACTTTGGGACATTTATAGTTCATAACACTATTGTGTTTTTTCTGAATGCCCCTTCCTATTGCACCAACCTTCATTGAAAGCTTCCATTTTGGTTTGACTTTTGTCTTTGAACTTGTGCTTAGTTTCAATACCTATGAAATAATAGTAAGAGCAAAATTTACCTGCTCTTCACCTTGCACTTTTATTTTCCTGACATTGTAGATTATCTTTCCAACATGTAAGGAGATTTATCTTTTTTACATCTTTCATTGTGGTATGGTACAACTTAGGCCTTTTATGTTGGTTTTCTTGATCCAAATGTGAAGAGTGAGAAACACTCTTGTCACCACTGGAACTTGAAATTTATGATATTTTCATTTTTTTGAACCCTGTTCAAATTTAGTACCATAACTTGTTCCAAAAACATCATCAGTATCTAGTAATACATTACTATCAGTAGATTTACCATTATTAGAAAATAATGGCACCTTCTCATCTAAATCAACATCTTTACTAACCATAATTCTATATGTAGAGACATCTCGTAATCTATATGCATTTTTTTCTCACAATAACTAATAAACATGAATACTTTGCCCAATATATAAGTAGTATATTTAAAAGCATGAAGATTACTTACATCTAGTGTTTTACCTGACCATGCTTCTTTTGGTGTTACATTATGCAAGACTTGCATATGAATTATTTCGAGAGTGTACACTATTGTATTCATAGCTTCTACCCAATATTGATATGATATATTCTAGCTATCCACCATATACCATGCCATCTCCATCACTATCATGTTCTCCCTTGCTATGATGTCATTATGTTGTGTATAATGTTTCTTAGTTATACCTTCTTTTTTGAATAATTCCATGAATTTATCATAGACAAATTCATCCCCATTAATCGATCTAAGATATTTTACATGTTTTACTCCATGTTTCTCCACCATAGCCTTCTAAACTACAAAGTTTGAGAAACATTTTGACTTACTATGCAAAAAACTAAACCACATTTTCTTAGAAAATTCATCCATAACCAACAAGTAATACAAATCTCCACATATTTAAATTGTTTTCATTATACCATGCAAACACACATATACCAAATCCAATGCTCACTCATCTCTTTGTTCCTTACCAATGTTAAATGATGTTGAAAATAGTTTATCTATTTGACATTCTGAAAAGGCATTATGTATATTTTGAATAGAATACATTCCATTCACCATGTTAGTCTAGCTTAATGTATGCAACTTCTCATAACCGAGGTGATCATATATCTTATGTCATACTTCAATAGTGCTTTCAACCATTGATAGTGCATGCTCTTTTGCTATTTTGGGATCAACCAACTTATACAATCCCTTGTTACCAATACCAATAGAAATGACTTTCTTTACATTAAGATTATTGATCATGCATTTGTTTCTATTAAACTCTAAACAAATGTTGGGATTCATAGTTATTTCACTTATGGAAAGAAGATTTATGTTCATGTCAGGAAAAAATCAAATATTTGGAAAAATGTAACTAACAAAATCCAATGAGTTATGAACATCCCCATATCCTTTAATATAGTGAACCCAAACATCACCTAAAGAAACTGGTTCATTATAACTATCATCTTCTAAAAAATTTACATACCACTCTTTGTGATACGTGTAGTATATTGATGCACCTAAGTCAGAATACCATATTTTTTGACTCCACTGACTCTCATGTGTCACCCAAAATACAAACTCACCCACTAAATTATGTTCATCTTCTTCAGCCACATTTATAGTTTGTGACTTTTTTCTCTAATTTTCTAAATCATACTTTTGCTTACGATAATATTTCTTCACATGACAAAGTTGATTACATTAAAAACATTTCTATTTAGATTTAGAAGTACTTTTGCATTGTTTCCATGTCATGAGTGAACTATTTGTAGACTTTGATGTTAAATTAATAGACTGTTCCTCCTACCTTTCCCTCTGTATAAGAAGAATTGACAACTGATCGAAGTCTAATGTATGTGTTTCTTCAATCATGTATAATTATTCTGCAAAATAATCATAAGAAAATGGTAAATTCTACATAACTAGAGTAATGAAGTCTTTCTCATCTATAAGTTTTCCCACTGGCTTCAACTGATCACAAATGTCTTTCAATTGTAATAAATATTTAGAAATAGAACTACCTTCTTACATCCTAGTGGAAATAAAATTGTTTTTCAATTACAAAAATTCTTTCAGCTTTAGATCCTAGATATTTTTTATTAAGGTGTTTTCACAAATCTAGTGCATTATCAACATTTCTAACTTGTGAAATTAAATTTTCTACTACAGATAGTTTTAATAACATAAGAGACTCATGATGACATTTATCATAGTCATCTGGTTGATCAACTGGTCTAGACTCTTTACCAAGAAAAATCTAGTCAATGTTCCTATACTCACTTATCATAAGTATCCTATGACTCCATAATCTTAAGTTTTTTCTATTTAATTTTTGAGAATTTGGCAACAACAAATGTTGCAAACTAGCCATTTTAACCTAGTTTTTCACAAAAATAATTAAATCAGAAAAACTATTATAACTTTTATAAGTATTATTTTTGCACACTAAAATTAACCTAAAATTAGACAAATTTTTGAATATTTAGAAAAAACCTCTTTACACTTTGTGAGACTTTAAATTTTTTGTCTTTTAAAAAAATTGTTATAAAAACACAAAAATGACTAAATATTGAGTTTAACAACTCCATTTGAAAAAAAAATTATGTATGGACAAGGATGGAAATTTTGAATCGTGGCAAAATTTTAGAAGATTATGATCTAAGGTTTGTTCCTAATGGAATTAACCATGATTTTTCAGTCTAGTCTAGGCAAAAAATGAGGTTTTCTAAAATTTCCAAAGGAAATTCAATTTATCCACTTATGATTTAAATCATAATTTCACCTTAAAATCTAACTGGTTATTTTTAAAACATTCGATAAAACTTTGTATAAATAAATAAGCCAATAAAAAAAACTTGTAATTTGCTTTGAAGAATTATGTGCTTTGGTATCCTAATCTTCAACCTGGTGCTTCAATCGATAATTAGATCAGAGGTTTTACATAAAAAATATTGTATTTTCAATGTAAAACACAACAAAACTCTCCAAAATGTTTTAAAACAACACAAATACCATCATACTTACTCAAAAAATCATTATGCAAATTAACATGGTGCCTCCCTTTGTTGAAAATGCCTCCTTGGTAATAGAGATGCTTACACCTGATCTATTCTTAACAATAGATATGATTTTTCTTATGCGACTCCAAAAAACAAATATTTCTCTAAATGCATTCTTCCTTGGGATGCCACCTTCTCGTTAGAGTTCCTCTCCTCTTCTTGGAATGCCACACTCCACCTAAACACCTGCAAACAATAAAAATGCCTCAAAATAGAACCTACATAAATAAAAATCTCTCTCTCTCTCTCTTGCTTACTCTCCATGTCTCCTCACCAAGGTCTGCATCAGGTATTTTCTCCCTAACAAGATATCTTTTCTGCTCACTTATTCACAAGTTTCTCTCCCAAGCTCCCTTATCTATGAGTGTTGATACCATATAGAATTAGTTTAACATAGGAATGAAGCCAAAATAATATGTGATATTGATTCACAACAAGATAGCCTTATATATAATAAAATAATAATTACCTAAAAATAAGGAGGTAGGTGTAACAAAGAGTGAATGGTAATAATAAGATAGAAAA